>CAMQGK010000242.1:1472500-1490000 GCA_947000775.1 Pterois miles | reverse complement strand
GAGGAGGAGAGGAGGAGGAGGAGGAGGAGGAGGAGGAGGAGGAGGAGGAGGAGGAGGAGGAGGAGGAGGAGGAGGAGGAGGAGGAGGAGAGGAGGAGGAGGAGGAGGAGGAGGAGGCGGCGGCCAGATAGAGACGCTGCTGTCATGACGTAGTGATAAATAAAATGCGTGATCATAATCGGGTATGCAACCACAAGGATAAGCACAAATTAATCCTATTTTTCTTCACATTACTTTTTAATTTTTTTATTACTGTTTGCACATTTTATTGACCAACAAAAGTCAGTTGTTTTAATGTTGTTTTAATGTTTTTAATTTAAGTGAGAACAAAAAAAAAAAAAGTGTGTTTTTGGCCACTTGTGGACAGAAAGCTGTGAGCTGCGTTGCCAGATTGGCTGTTTTCTGCCCTGACAAGCTACTTTTTAATTGACCAGACAGCTAAAAATGTTTTTGTTCTGCTTGTGGTAATTTGGATGATTTTTGTACAGTTTGGGTGTTTTTCCCTCCTCTTCTCCAGACTTATTGAAATGGACGGGGGCACAGGCTCAGTATGCTTTCATGACTCGTGACATGTCATATTTTTATGACAAGAATCAGATCCATTCACACAGTGGTCCACGAGCTCAGGTTGACCTGTCCACCCCCCATCAGGATATATCAAATATATACAAACCTCCACCAGTTGGTTCTTCATCGGGTGATTTTTATATTACAGTCTGGGCTGTTTTACTGACAGTTCTTTATGATTTGACTGATATTTTGCATTTCAGACTTCAGGCGATTGGTTTAGAGGGGGTGAATGATGAGGTGTTGGGCTGAAACAAGGCACATGTAACACTTTCACTGTTAAATTTACTCTGATTACTTTGAGGAACGTGAAAGCATCTTGGCAGTGAGGAAGTCTGTAGACGAGTCACTGAGTGAATACATTTCCCAAAGGAAACATTGGACAAGTTTATATTCAGATCATTTTGTTAGAGAGCCCTCCAAGTTCATGATTTATATATTTCTCCACAGCACAATCAATATATGTTATAAAAAATCTGCATAATAAACAATTAGGGTGTAACGTCACATCAGTCTGGATCAATATATTGATTCAATGATCAACAATCCAATACCATCATGCAAAGTGAAAACATTGATACATGTCGTCATCTTTACGATATGTCTTTATTTTGAAAATCTTAACTCTTTGAGACCCACAATAGACCATTTTAGTCTTTTTAGGGGGTCCAGGGGGGGGGTCGGGGCAGGGGGTCCTTAGGGGGTCCAGGGGGGGGGGGCCCAGGGGGTCCTTAGGGGGTTCCAGGGGGTCTTTAGGGGGCCCAGGGGGTCTTTAGGGGGTTCACAGGGTCACATCTAGTGTTAACCTGCTTTAGATAGCAGGTTAACAATAGATGTGACATAGAAGTAGTGTAGATCATCTGAAAGCTGGAACCTGAAGATTAATCTGAGATGCAGCTCAGCTCTGTGGGTCAAGTTGTTCTCGTCATTAATCAGAAATGAACAAATTAATGAATTAATTATTTTAAATAAATTGTAAAAGTGTTTAAAGGTTTTTAACATTATGATAGAAGTATGTGATGTCCATCTTCGTGCTCTATTATGTCTCAGAAGTTGTTTAACCATTTTTACCACTGGAGAACTGATGAAATTATCAATAATTCCTCCAAAGTACCAAATTAAGACATTAAGACTTTGAAGAAGACCATGGAAAAAGACATGCTGGGATTTGGTGTCAAAAACTTTGGACATTTTGAGATTTCTGCAGGAATTGCATTTCTCAGCAGTTGGATGGCTGTGACGTTTCATGAGGCTGGGATTATCCTAGAGGTAGTAGTAGTAGTAGTAGTAGTAGTAGGTAGCAGTAGTAGTAGTAGTAGTACAGCAGTAGTAGAGTAGTAGTAGTAGTAGTAGTAGTAGTAGCAGTAGTAGTAGTAGTAGTAGTAGTGCAGTAGTAGTAGAGGTCACCACAGGTCATTTTATACAGTGATCAGTGAAATGGCTCCTATGGGGACTAACATCATCACACATGGATCCAGGTGGACTCATTGATCCACCAGAGTCTCAGCTTTACACTGAGACCCAGTTTATGGGGTTCAGGACTGTTTAGGGACCCAGTATGCAGAAATATTCAGACACACTATTTTAGGATAGGAGACAATAACACATTTCTACTGTATGTGATTATCATAAAGGGGGCATGTCTGTAAAGGAGAGACTGGTGGGGACCCAGAGAACCCATTTACATCCACACATCTGGAGGTCAGAGGTCAAGGGACCCCTTTGAAAGTGATAATGCCAGTTTTTCCTTACCAACATGTAGCCTAACTGGGGTGTTATTTAACCTGCAATCCTGTGGGTCTCAGAGGAAATAACTTCTACACTTGTGGCATGTGGCACTTATAGTGAACAAGATGAGGTATATTTTTTTAGTTTTATTACAAAGAGAAGATTATTTTTAAATTAAATGTCTGGAAGAACCCATTAATGAAATTGTCATATCAGACTTTACTTGTTTTTCATGAGTTGATATAAATGTAACTGACCGTTAAATATATGAAATATGATATTGTTTCATATTGATCTCAGTCCCCTGAACTGAATTGGATCAAAATCATATTGCGGTACACTTTGTGATATCAGCAAAGATCATATCATCCAGAAAAAAATATATATATGTGATGAAACTTGTGATTTACACCCCTAAAAAATGGCTGTATGACAATCTCTTATAAATCCACAGGCACTGTCGCCATATTGAGGCTTTCACCCGTTCAGGTCAGCCTGAACTACCAGATCTGTACGCATCACATGGATTAGTGGCCCTTTCATACTGACTCTTGATTTGAATGTCTCCTCTCAGATTTGTCTGCCTTCCTGGCTTCCTGCAGCAGCTGACCCGCACTGCGATGGGACAAGAGCCCAGGGAACATGGTCAGATGAGTCAACGCCATCAGCCCTGGCAAATAAGTTCGTTATTCCTACGATTAATTAGAAGAATAAGAAAAAAAACGTCCCACTAATTCACCATAGGCCTGTTTGGTTCCGACCGTGAGCGAGGGCAATGACGGAAGCAGCGACCTACTGACGTCTCAGGCCCTGATCGAATCTGATGTCCCCTCGCGCTCCATGAGAAACGTCCAGGTGTATAAAACCTGGAGCAGAGCTGAAGGCGAGCAGAGAGAGAGACAGATTCAGGAAACAGAGTGGAGATACAACAGCAGCGGCTCCAGATCAGGACTTGGACGCAGCGGACAGCAACAAGCCGAGACATTTCTCCAGAACACATGTAAGATTTTATTGTTACATAGACTTTATTTTATTTAGATGGTGGTTTCCGTTATTTTGGTCACTTGTGATTTTGTTCCTTTCACGCTATCCAGCCAGGTTCTGGATACGTCTTTCCAAATGATCGAACATTGAATTTTACATTGAAGAAATTACTCTTTTTAAATTTCAAGCTGCAGCTCGACACATTAAGCCGCTCGCCAGCGTTGTGCGTAATTACGCATTGGAGATGTTTTTCTTATTGTTCCCTTTCAGCTGACAATTAGTGACGTGACAGCCAGAGAGTTTAAACACTAAAATATAATCTAATTGTAAATTCCCTCACTTAAAAATACTGGTATTGAAGTCATATACTGTATGATGCTGAGTTATAGAGTATTCTTTGGCTTCCTTTATTTATACTGGATGACAAAATGAGTTTGCATCATGAGAACAAAGTACGTATACAAGTATTTTAAAAAGGTATTCAAATTTAAATAATCAAAGTAAAGTACATTATTTACATTCCGCGGTTACATTTACTTTTTTTGGAGGAAATGCAAAGGTTTGCTGGCAGTGAACATTTGAGTAACAAGTGACGTTTCTGTAGATAGAAGCTCAACACATTCCCACAAAGACATCTGCGTGCCAAGAACTGCAGATGAAAAATCTAAATCTATCTATCTGTCACATTTACATGATGGCCCATGTTAATGGACATTATCCCATTTTAAATATAATAAACATAAACATACATTTGGTGGTCTCTGTGGGGACAACGGAGTTGCAGCGTCCCCAAGGTGTGAAGGTTTTGTCCTCGCCAGCCGTGCGTAATTACGCACAGCAGATTCCGCGGCTGCTCTGACACAGATCGGCATTACAGGAGTGGTGTATTCAGGTTAAACGTCCAAACGACTCTTTGTGGCAATTAACTGCTCTACGGTTTCTTACCTCGAGCCTTGAGCCACTTGTTTACAACTTGAGTGTTGGCGTAATTGAAGATAACGAATCAACGGGGTCGTAGCCTAAACAGACGATAACATGGTGCTTTTCCGTGGGGTAAACTGGCGGGAACTGACCTGGTATCCTTACTGTGTTCATTCTCGTTTCCATGTTCAGGTATAAAGCGATGTTACAACGGACCGGCCCCCAGCTGCTTTTCCTAATAGCCCTGTGCAGCGTGTTGTACACCCGGACTCTGAGTCTGCCGTACACATCCATGAGGTAAGAAAACGTGCGCTCTAAAGCTGCAGAGATGGGGAGATCTAGCGACCTGTGGATGTAATGTGAGCAGCTTTGTCTCCGGACTCCTGCTCAGGCATATTCACGCTGCCCATTTTACACCATTATTCCTGATTATTGGAGCTGGTGCGCGCCTATCTGACATTTGTTGTCGCCTTACATGGTGTTTTAATGTATTGAATGCGAGCAGATTTTAATGTAACTGTCCTGTGATGCTGTGCAGACCGACGAGACACGCAGACGGTCTGTTCACCAGCGGATACAGCAAACTCCTCGGACAGCTATCAGCGCGGAGGTACCTGGAGTCTCTGATCGGGAAGCGGGTCAGGTAGGTGACCTCCTCTCACACATTTTCACCTGACAGTTACTGCCAATAGGCTGCATAAACTAACGTAGACCCGTTAAACCTGGACGGCATTGACAACTAGAGATCAAGAGTTTGTTGTTGTTGTCTTTTAAACTGCTGTCAGATTTATGAAATATTGCTTCTATTTTGAAAATAAAAAGGGGGGAATTATTTCTAATCAGTAATGTGCTTGATATTCATAAATTCATAAAGTTAATTACGTTTTTAATAAAGCAAACATTAAAATGTTTTTCCTCCCTTTTTCATTAATGGAATCCAGCAATCCCTTTAATATAGAATGAAGCAAAATATGACTAAAGCACATGAACGTATTACAAAAGTTTTTGGTTCTTTGTGTCAAAACCATATTTTGTAACGTTTATGTCCGGAGAAACAGATGTAAAAATACACCTTATTTTACTAAACTCTCATTAAACTGCTGACACTTTAACACCACAGGACCGACTGACATTTGCGATGAAAAGACTTGACCTGCTTGATGATGCATTTTGTAATCGACTAAACAATTTAAAAGGTTAATTTATGCCATTACCGCTTCAT
Source organism: Pterois miles (assembly GCA_947000775.1). Lineage (NCBI taxonomy): Eukaryota > Metazoa > Chordata > Actinopteri > Perciformes > Scorpaenidae > Pterois > Pterois miles. The sequence goes on along the minus strand of CAMQGK010000242.1, from coordinate 1,484,579 downwards.
TACATGTTTGTTTTACAGCCAGGAGGGATTCACACACACACACACACACACACACACACACACACACACACGCACACAAAGAGAAGACCCCATGAATCACTGTACTGACTTTGCATTGAAACCTGCTGCCCTCTGAGCTTCATTCATCCCTTGGTTTCTGTCTTTTTTCTCCAGTGATGAGCTGATGGAGGAGCCAGTGAAGCGTCACTCAGACGCCATCTTTACAGACAACTACAGCCGCTTCCGCAAGCAGATGGCTGTCAAGAAGTACCTGAACTCAGTCTTAACAGGAAAGAGGAGGTAGGCATCAGTCCTCCCTACATTCGCCTGACCATCTCTGCTTCATTCTCTCCCTCACTGGAACATAAGCAGCATTATGACTCATTGAAAGCACCTGAAAATAGTTCATGTATCATTTGGCATTACTGACAACACCATTAGGGCTGCATCATTATGGCCAGAATCATAATCACCATTACTTTGATCAGTATTTAAATCACAATCATTTATCACAATTATTCATTTACTCCATACATTTATTACTGCACTTAAACCTAAAAATAAATAGAGCGCTGCTTTCACCTCCATGCTCTGCTACAATCCTGTCAACGTACAAATTAGGGCTGAAACATGTTGGAAAAACATTCCTGTATTTTTTCTGCAATATGAAAAAACAGCATTTGTTAGCTGCATTTGAAAGTGAAATGTTTCTCTCTGGTGCACTCTGAGAGCAAAATTAGCAACATTAAGAGTCTCAGTAAACGATGTTATGCTCTTAATTTCATCATAAACACATTGGTTGTATAGATAATATCTAAACCCAAAAGTGAAGCCACAACATCTGGATCGCCGGCTGGTGGCCGTTAGTTTAGGAAGCGCTTGATTTGATCTGCAGCAGAGTTTTCTACGAGGAGAACAGACATTTAAAACGTCAGCATCACAGTCAATCGTGTTCATTTAATTGTGGGAAGCCAATATTGTAATTGCGAATAATATTTGATAAACTGTGCAGCCCTAAACCCTGTAATTTCTTATTTTAACTTACCTCATTTAACCTGAATCTCTTGAGCTCAGTTTTTGTCAGGGGATGTATAAACGTGCACTTACAGTCTCAGGCTGCAGACAAAGCAGGGCTCCTCAGTTAATGTGTCGATGACTTTCCTCACTCCGGAGTTAACCGCCATCACTGAAACAAGGCACAGGAAACTTCTGTTGGGTTTGAGGAGCTGCAGCGTTTATTTCTGGTCACATTCACTGATATCCTCAAAGCTAAACTAACTCTGTGCTCTGCTCACTTCTCATGTACCCACATACACACTCTGTCACTCAGGCAGACCACTCGTGTTTTCACGTTTTCTCTTCAGTCACCATAGTTCTCCTTCACGCTTCGCACACGGGAGAAGTTTCATGGTTACAATCTGCAGCCTCTCGCCAGGAGTGGCATCACGGCCGGTTTTCAAAGTGGCATCACGGCCGGTTTTCAAAGTGGCATCACGGCTGGTTTTCAAAGTGGCATCACGGCCGGTTTTCAAAGTGGCATCACGGCCGGTTTTCAAAGTGGCATCACGGCCGGTTTTCAAAGTGGCATCACGGCCGGTTTTCAAAGGGACACTGTGAAGCTTCAGTTTGGACTTAACACTCGCTGCCATCTTGGAACTTCCTGGTGTCACAATGCTTTGTAAACTTAAGAAAACTAATTTAAATGATTTCTTCTAAACCTGTCTGGACTACGCTGTGTAGTGACCATTAAGAAAAACACATTCACACTGACTTTACCCCTCAGTTTTGATGGTTGCTGCCAGCTATGAATCAGATTTGTTTGGCATTTGGAAACAAGACTAACCAACAAAGAAGGAGCAATTTAAATGACAACATGAACCTTTTAGACAACGTTTAAACATTGAAGCACGATTCATGTGGTTGGCGTGGCCTTGTCTCGTCCAATGTACTGAGGAAGTAATATTAATGGAGGAATAACAGAGCGAAGCAAAATCAGCTGACTGGTATGCAAAACCGTCACCATTTGCCTTATGAAGTTCATCTCACGGTTTAGGAACCCAGATGAACAAACTGCAAAATATATTCTTAAAGATAAACTTTATCAAGATATTTACTAAATGATAAATACTGACTGATTCCCCAACATCTAAGAATTTCTGAACTGAACGAAATTCACAAAAGACAAAATAAAACTAAAAATTGGAGCAAAGTCAAATACGTCTGCTGATCAGCTGCTTTAAGGTTTTTGAGACACCCGGCTTAAAAAATACTCAGACAGTTAAACATGATATCCTGGATATAAAGTTGTGTAATGTAACAGAAATTCAACTACTGGTCATTTCTGCATACACACATAAAACAAGTACAACCACGTAAAATAGAACAAGAAGAAATGACAAATAAATGATAACTAACGTAACTGGAACAAGAGAAGTTTAAAATTATAAATGTGAAGAATATGCATTTTAATGTATGGTTAAGGAATAATGTGTCTTATAATAATAATTATAAGTATAATAATCTGTCTTCACTCTGTTTGTCCGTCATGTCCTCCCTGACTCTGCCTTTTGTTTGAATAAATAAATAAATGTTGTGGAGTAGACTATGTGGACTATTCATATGTATTGACTTTCTGCACACAGCCTAGAAGATCCTGGAACCAGCGACCCAGAGGAGTCCAGGGACGAACCCAACACCTTCCAGGAGACCTACGATGACATCAACGTAGATCACCTCCTAAATAACTTTCATCTGGTAGGAACACGCACACCAACATCTGTACTGTTGGCCCTCACTGACATAACATATTCAGCACCCCCAAACCTTACCTCAACCTACACAACTACAGTACATGCCTTACCCTAAACCTTACCCTAACCTAAACCTAATCAATAGTTGAACCCTTAGGACTTTAAAACAACAGGGGCGCCACAACTAGATGGCACAAAAATGTTAAATACTAATAATAATAATAATGCTAAAACAAATCTAGTCATACAGGTGTTGTATTGAATTCTGTTTCCCTGCTGATATATTTCCCCCTACCTAAACCTGAACCAACCCTTTTCTCTAAACCTAACCATCAGGGGGGTGCTATCATTTTAACAGAAGGGAAACACCATTCAGCAGAGAAACAGACTTTGTTTTTTTATTTGTACTAGCCAATCAAATGCAGAGTAAGGCGGGATTTGTAATTTAGCATCCCGTTGACCCAGACCAGCATCTGTCAGTCTGTCTGAGGTAAACTGTTGTGTAGCCTAAACTACTGTAAGCAATGTTATCGAGTTTCCTTCTAGCAAAACGATCTAAGTGAATATGAGTTCCCTCATAAACCGGTACACAATGTCTATGTTTCGGGCTTTTATTGTGAAAGGCAAGAACAGACATAGTGGATCTGGTATGCACTGCCTTTGTCAAGCTTGAGCGATTAATGAAGCCGTCTTGGTTCAGACCAAGGAGGGTGGAAAGAGGAGGAACATTTTTTGCATCATACAGGAATGAACTGGATCCAGTCTCTGGTTCAGACCACCTCCATGTTACTGTTCACTATAGTGGATCTTTTAAATGTGTCTGTTCTGCTGAACGTGATTGGTTGATGCTTTTAATCACAATCAACTTTGTATTACGTTGCTTCTTCACTGTGTAATATTCAGTGTTAAAGTGCTCATGGCAATAACAGCTCGAAAGAAAAATTATGTTGGCGTGTGAATTAATTGCACTAGAAAAACCGCCCAGTGTGTGAAGAGCAGCTCACACACCTGATGTCCTCATAGGCAGACATTTAAATGGCTGGCATGGACCAATATTTCTGATGCAACATTCACACACATACTGGATGTTAAGGATGCACACATGTTGCAGCAAATCTAGAAATGAGTAAAAGGAGGTAAATAAACAGGTACTAATATTATCTGTTCATTTTCTCCCCTCTTCTGTTTTTTGCAGCCACTTTGAGGAGGAACCTGTGCTCACGTGAATACCTCAGTCATCCTCATGAAAACGCCCATTCCAGACAACACAGTGTTAAATCAAAAGGACATTCGAAGGTCAAATCAGTCAACGAAGATGTGTTCTCCAAAGTGGTTATCTACAGTATCTATTCATCCACACAATACATCTTTACACTGTATATATATATATATATATATATATATATATATATATATATATATATATATATATACATATACATATATATAGTAAACACAATCTAGTCTCTTTGGGCCACACTGAGCAACATGCGCGTCCATGAGCAGTTTGATCAATGGCGTTTGAAACAGCAGCAGTAAAACAGTACCACATTTACTTCCTTTAAGATCACTGTTGTTCCATTAACTTTCAATAAAAACATTTCTCTCCTAATTATTGTTTAAAGGAACCACTGTCTTATTAACTTTTAGTGAAATCTGCCCCACTGACTTCCAGTTAAACATTCAACCCATTGAATTTCAATAGAACAGCATTTACTTTCAAACGTCTACCACTGAGTTTCAGTGGATCTACTGTAACTTAAGCTTTAAGTGATCTACGTTTCTTCAGTTAACTTTGAATATAAAATAAAAAAAAAAAAATTCACACGCAAAAATGTTCCATTAACTTTCAGTGAAACACATTTCAACTAACCTCCCATGGAACGCTTGCACCATTGGCTTTCAGTGTAATAACTGCAGAAAAGTGGATCAAATTGTAGTACCAAGTTCAACTGAACTACTACTCTACTTAGTAAGTAGAGCCATACTACTAGTATAAAATGGGATTCAATGAAACATTTGTCACATTTTGTTTCAAGATCAAACTTTTAGTTGAACCATTTAGTCTACTAATGTCATAATGGAACTACTGCTTTATTAAATTTGTCCCATCAAGTTTCATTTAACCATTTGACCCATTGAATGCCAATGGAACCATTGAATTTCAGTGGCTCTATGTGACCAACATGTGTTTAATTAACTTTGAATGGAACGTCTGTGTGATTGAATTCTGACAACTTACCAATATTTAGATCCAATATTTAGATTCACTTTCAATGGATCACTTGCACAATGAATCTTAAATTGAACATTAACACCATTAGCGTTCAGTGAAACTGTTCCGTTAAATTCAAGTGAAATTCATCCCATTAACTTTCAGTTCAGCATTTGAGTTTTTGAATGTCAATGGAACAGCATTTTTTATTTATTCAATTTAAATGGAACATCTGTCTGATTAGATTCTGATTCATTTAACCAGTAGTTCAGTTTATAAAAAAATCAGTTCACCCATTTACTTTAATAGTTGCGTACAAATACAGCGATACTCAAAACTCAAAACTGATTTTGTTTCATCAGGATGCCATCGTTCTGTTCCACCAAGTTTCAGCAGAACTCAGAAATCGAATCACCAGTTGTCCCATGAATGTTCACTGGTGCAATCCCGATCTAAGTGACTGAATTATGTTAGAGAATCCAAACGTGGTCATTTCATGATAAAAATGAGACACAGGATCAAGTGGAGAGGATTTTGAATGGACACAGATGCATATAATCACTTTATACTATTCAACATGTAGAGCAAAGACATTATAACTGAGCATAGACCTGCCTTTAGTGCATATAGTGATGTACACCATTCACCAAATAAAAGATATTGGTTTATTTTTCAAAGCTGAGTCTTTTTGTCTGGCTGATTGTTTGACGATCCGAGTTTTAGGACACGAGTTTGGACAATACATGCTGAATTTAAGCTGCTGCTGTTTAATATATACAGGCCTGAGGTCATTAACATGCCAATATAGACTCATAGCCCTGCCTAAAGACACTGGCTACGCTCCATTTTATAACTTATGAACCTTTTGTCGTATTTTAATTGTATTACCATTAGCATTTCTTTAATTGTTCTAACACAAGCAATGCTGTCCGAGAAAAAGCCACGGATGGGTATATATATGGGTATATATGATATATGGATATAGAAAGATGTGACATGTTGACATATGTGAGTACAACACTGCAGAGACCTTCACTTCAGCTGATTGATGTGAAGTTCAGTAACGCTGACATGAAAACCCTGAGGATATTTCTTGTCCCTTAAAATGCCTCATTTTGTTGTCCCTTGTCTGTATATAAACTAATTTAAATATTATATCAGCAAGTACTTTAATATCACATCCATAAATAGACAGACTACATGAACAGTCATGAAGTTTTCTGGTCCTCTGACCAGTCAGTCCCGATCTGATCTAAATACTCATTCATCTCGTTCACACACTGATGGCTCAGCCTACAGGAGCGATTTGGGGTCGAGTGTTTTGCTCAAGGACACATCGATATGTGAGCGGAGCAGCTGGGGATCGAACCACCGACCCTCCGAGCCTCGGAGCCACAGCCGCCCCACAATATAGTTTAATTTCATAGCAAAAATGACTTTTAAAAACACTGCACATGCTTCATGTCTGGTTTACAGCCTCATTTGTTGCACCATTAGATGCTTTGTTGTTCTGTTTCCGTTTCAGAAACAAAGATTTGAATAAACTTTTTTTGTGATGGGCTTTTGGGAGGAAATGTTAGAGAGAAGAAATGAGCAGCAGCAGGAAGCACCAAAGGGATTGTGGGATTGAATAGACAACACAAGAACTTCAGCACCGGACTACGTACTATAGTTCATAGTTCGATCAATAATTGCTTTTTGACTAGTTATAATTCCAAGCCAACGTATCCATAATGTTTTATGACCAGTAGAAATCGTAACTGAAGATATCTACAATTCACTTTTCTAGTCAAAATTCCCTGATCAAAACAATTGATTTCTTATTTCCAGACTGGAAATGTTCATTGTTGATATCTGTAACTTAATTACTAGTCAGTTTTTAACATATACTTCCACTCAAACTCAAGTTACAGATGTCTCTAATTTAATTTTAATCCAAGTAGACATATCCATACTGTAATTTTGACTCGTTGCAATTCTAATTATTGATATCTACAACCCACTCTCAGTAGTCAAAATGTTAGTTGTTGATGCACAATTCAATCCTAACTAGTGGCAATATTCATTGTAGATATCAATAATCACACACTACAGATATCATAAGTGGAATTCCAGATATCTAAAATTAGATTCTCACAGTAGTCAGAATTTAATTATTGATATGCTGACTTGGAATTGTAACAAAAATGCAGATATCTACAATGCATTTCAGATATCAATCAATCAATCTTTATAATTAATTATATTTGCAATTTTCTTTTAGAACTGGTCAGAACTGAATTTGAGATAACAATCAGTCATGATTGATATCTTCAGTGATGCACGTTCTGTATATGTCAAGCTCCTTCAACATTTAACCGAATCACTCCGATCTATAATTCCATTTCAGATATCCATAACTTTACTGTACTTTTCTTACATAACTTACTTCACTAATGCCAAGTTACGTAACAAACTTACAGTCTTTTCCTAAACCTAACCAAGTAGTTTTTTACCTGTACACCCAATGCTGTTTGTTTCAATGACAATGTTAATTTCACTTTCACAGCGTGGAGGCGGCAGCTTGGCTCGTCTGAAGCATTACACTGGGAGTGAAAACCACAAATAACACCCACTCAGTCAGCTGATAACATTCAAAATGGATGAGTGTTGTTTACTTATTATCAACAAATCCCAGGAAAAGATTCAAAACAACTGGGTGACATTTTTCATTACCATTAATATAAACCAATAATGGTCCTGTAGTGTATTTTTAGCCTGTCCAATCTTAGCTCATGTTTGTATTTTCATTCACTCATATTTTGTGTTTCCAGGTTTATTTTCCTCACTCACCTCTCCTCTCGTGACAGACCACTTCACTTCCTGCCCCTGTGTGTTTTCCCTCCTTCTCTGTGATTGACAGGCCTGAGCTGATTGTCTGCCCCGCCCTGATTGCCTCCACCTGTGTCTTGTTGTCCTCCCTCCCCAGAGGATTTAATGTGTGTCCTGCCAGACCTCTGTGCCAAACGTTCCACCATTCATTTCTCCTGCCTTGCTTTTCGGTTTCGGATTTTTACCTGGTCCTCTGGATTTGTTGCCTGCTCTGATTGATTACCTGAGTACCGAACCATTTGTGATTAGTAAAGACTTTTCTCTTTTAACTCATCTGTCTACCGAGTCATGCAGTTCAGTCCTGCTCCTCCTGACTTCCCCAGTCCTTACAAATCCACATAAACTGCCTTATTACACGGCTTTGAATACTCGATTCTGACTGGTCAAGCACAGCGTCTGTTGGGGGCGTGCAGTTTATTTAGCTCAGTCTGTAGGGAGTTGGGAGTTGGCTTGGGAACCGGACGGTCACCGGTTCAAGTCCCGACATGGACCAAAAACAGCCACTGTGAACTGGTAGCTGGTATAAGAGGTGCCAGTTTACCTATTGGGCACTGAACCGAGGTGCCCCTGAGCAAGGCACCAAACCCCCAACTGTGTAAAAACTCGTTCGGGCGCTTGTCATATACAGGAGCAGCCCCATCACTCTTCGACATCTCTCCATTGTTGTACTATATATAACAGACCATTACTATATATAACAGACAACAGCTACTGTGTATAACAGATGTACTGTGAATAACGTTACTGTATACACAGACCGTTACTATATATAACAGACCGTTACTGTATATAACAGACGTTACTGCGGTATAACAGACCGTTACTTTATAACAGACCGTTACTTGTATAACAGACGTTACTGGGTATAACAGACCGTTACTGGGTATATCAACTGTTACTAGATGTGTATCAGGACTGTGTAAAAACGTCACTGTGCAAACAGACCGAAATAAAACAGACGTACTGTGAAACGAGACTATAACAGACCATTACTGTGTATAACAGACCGTTACTGTGTATAACAGACCGTTACTGTGCATAACAGACCGTTACTGGGTATAACAGACGTTACTGGGTATAACAGACCGTTACTATATATAACACTTACTGGTAAACAGACTTTACTGGGTATAACAGACGTTACTGGGATAAAGACACTTCTCCGTTACTATATATAACAGACCGTTACGTGATAACAGACTTACTTTTCCTTCTTCCCCTCTTTCGCGTAAACATTTCTGTATCACAACTTACTGGATATACCAACCTTACTTGTATACCAGACCTTACTGTGCATAACAGACTTACTGTATAACAGACCGTTACTATATTTAAAAGGCCATTGCTGTGTACTTGCTGTGTACTGTGTATTTAAAAGCATACTTTTTCAACTAAAAAGTGGACCAATTTTTTCCCAAGAAGTACTGAAGTAGTACACTATCAAGTATAATACTACTACATTAATATTAGTATGCTTACCACATAAAGTATACTTGGGAATATGCTTGAACTTTACTTCAGTTTACCTGCTAAAATAAAGTTGTAATATACTACTTTTTCATAATGGCAAAATCAATAATTTGCCAGCAGTAAACATGGCTTTGCTTCAGTACCATGTGATTGGTTACAAAACAACTGATAAAATCCAGGAAAATAATAAAGCAGTGCTAATACTGCTAATGCTAAATAGTTATTGAGTAGCTGTGATGAAGCCCATTATGATTCCACCATATTGTCTGTATTATCAACCTCCTTGTTGTAGCCTTCAAAATCAGTGTACTATTACACCTTTAATGAATTCGTTTTCAGCCGGCCTTCACAGTTAAGGTGGAAGTAGGTCACAGTGGATGCTGCTAATGGACAGCAGGTCAGCTGTGTGATGTCTGTAGGTCTGGAAGTACCACTTTCAGCCATGTAGTCATGTTTCACACCATTATCGGACTTCTCAGCCATCCAGCTCTGGGTTTCCACAGCTCTGCTCTGTAATGGCTCCCACTGCAGGACGAATGTTCAGGAAAGGAGGCAATGAAAGAAATCCAAGTGCAAATGGACAGTTCATTTCTGTGCCTTTCTTCTCAGTTTAGTGTCATTAAAATGGTTTCATGTTTTCTGTCTGTAACAGTCCTCAACAAAAACCAGCTCATCCACTCTCTGTATACTTCTGTAAACTTAAAATAAGAGAGTGCACAGACACGAGAGTGCTAACGACACTGGATCTATACATGTACTGAATCTCTGATTAAGATATACTTAAGGAAATTATAAGGTAAGATTATGAGATAATTTGAAGTTCACAAGAGCTTTTCCATTTGTGGCTTCATGTCTGGACCACCTATGAGGTTCACTATGAGGTTCACTATGAGATTCGCTATGAGGTTCACTGTGAGGTTCACTGTGAGGTTCACTGTGAGGTTCACTATGAGGTTCACTGTGAAGTTCATTATGAGGTTCACTGTGAGGTTCACTATGAGGATCACTGTGAGTTCACTATGTGGTTCACTATGAGGTTCACAATGAGGATCACTGTGAGTTTCACTATGTGGTCACTATGAGGTCACTGTGAGGTCACTGTGGCAATGGTTCACTATGAGGCTCACTATGAGGTTCACTATGAGGTTCACTGTTAGGTTAGCTGTGAGGTTCACTGTGAGGGGTTCACTATAGGCACTGAGGTAGCTGTGAGGTTCACTGTGAGGTTCACTGTTAGGTTAGCTGTGAGGTTCACTGTGAGGTTCACTATGAGGTTCACTGTGAGGTTAGCTGTGAGGTTCACTATGAGGTTCACTGTGAGGTTCACTATGAGGTTCACTGTGAGGTTCACTATGAGGTTCACTATGAGGTTCACTGTGAGGTTAGCTGTGAGGTTCACTGTGAGGTTCACTATGAGGTTCACTGTGAGGTTCACTGTGAGGTTCACTATGAGGTTCACTATGAGGTTCACAGTGAGGTTAGTTGTGAGGTTCACTGTGAGGTTCACTATGAGGTTCACTATGAGGTTCACTGTTAGGTTAGCTGTGAGGTTCACTGTGAGGTTCACTATGAGGTTCACTGTGAGGTTAGTTGTGAGGTTCACTGTGAGGTTCACTATGAGGTTCACTATGAGGTTCACTATGAGGTTCACTGTGAGGTTTTTATTTCTTGTGAGGTTCACTATGAGGTTCACTGTGAGGTTCCCTGTGAGGTTCACTATGAGGTTCACTATGAGGTTCACTGTGAGGTTAGTTGTGAGGTTCACTGTGAGGTTCACTATGAGGTTCACTGTGAGGTTCACTGTGAGGTTCACTATGAGGTTCACTATGAGGTTCACTGTGAGGTTCACTGTGAGGTTCACTGTGAGGTTCACTGTGAGGTTCACTATGAGGTTCACTATGAGGTTCACTGTGAGGTTCACTGTGAGGTTCACTATGAGGTTCACTGTGAGGTTCACTATGAGGTTCACAGTGAGGTTAAGTTGTGTGAGGTTCACTGTGAGGTTCACTGTGAGGTTCACTATGAGGTTCACTGTGAGGTTGACATTAAGTCACAATGGGGAGATGTGTTGCTGATCAGAAATGTCTTCCGTTAGTTTTGGTTTTCCACCTCTGATGAAGAGCAGCGCACAGCTGCTCCTCAACTCTAAGGACCCCGTTTCAAGCATTAGATGCTATTTTGCATATCATTGTTATATCATCTTCGTAATGGTCATTTTTGATAAATTTTGAGGTAAATATCGGGGTAATTTGGTGGTAATTCCAAAGATAAGACCCGTAAAATTAAGTGTTACCTTCTGTTTTACCACACGTGAAATCAAACCACCTGATTGCAAACTGTGAAGTCGATATGAGCTAATGCTGAATCAACAGTCTGAGACACCTTGGTTTCTAATTATAGTCTGGTCTGATCTGAGTCCAGCCCTGCAGAACATTGCTTATGACATTTATGAGTCAAATATCCGCTGCCATTTTGACACTTGTAAACAAAGTGAGTCACAACAAAGAGAAATTGCATTTTAACTTAACATCATAATTCAGTCACACATATATACACACACACACACACACACACACACACATATATATACATATATATAAATATAAATGGTCCAGACCAGCATCACCGGAGGAGGTAACCACTCCTCCACCTGTCTACCTGGTCCCTGTAAGATGCTTAAAACTGAAACCTATGTGTGTGTGTGTGTGTGTGTGTGTGTGTGTGTGTGTGTGTGTGATTACTATGTGTTGTGGGGACATGAATCTGTCAGTCA
>CAMQGK010000242.1:1462500-1470000 GCA_947000775.1 Pterois miles | reverse complement strand
ATAATCCATTTAGTTCCATCATCGTGACATTTTCTTACATGTAGACGTTTGGGGCAGATAAGATAAGATAAGATAAGATGAACCTTTATTAATCCCCGGAGGGAAATTCGGGATAGCAGGTATATAGATAGCAGGTGAACAGTAGATGTGGTGGACATCATCTGAAAGCTGCAACCTGGAGATGAATCTGAGATTCTGTGATGATTCAGAAACTGGTTAATTTACTGATTAAAATTCATTTTGAAATGTATAAGTGTTTAGAACATGATGATAGATGTATATGATTTCCATCAGATTTGGTGCTGAGTTTGACCATTTTTACTACTGGAGAATTGATAAAAATGATCAATAATCAAATGCAATTACCACATTGAGATAAGATAAGATATAAGATATTCCTTTATTAGTCCAACAGTGGGGAAATTTACACGTTACAGCAGCAATACAAATAAAATAAATTAGTATATACATAATAGAAAATAGAAAAAAGTAAAGACAGAAAAAATGTGTCCATCATATCAATGATATAATTGTACATAAAGTCCTTATTGCACTTATGTCCGGTGAGTTTGTTGTGAATGTGACTGTGATTGTGGTTTACTGGGAGCAGTGCTGGTTGTGGATGTGGTCTACTGGGAGCAGTGCTGGTTGTGGAGTCTAACAGCTGCAGGCAGGACACCAAGACCTTGAGGAACACCACAGAAGAAGACCTGCTGACAATTGCATGTTGATCACTCGTGTTGTGTAAATGTCTCAGAAACCCCCAGATAGTCAGAGTAGCTAGGAAAGACCCCATCCTCTGTAGTAGTAGTAGTAGTAGTAGTAGTCAGTGTAGCTAGTAAAACCATCCATCCTCTGAGTGCTCTAGGTCTCTAGTTACCAGGATGTAGTAGTAGTAGTAGTAGTAGTAGTAGTAGTAGTAGTAGTCAGTGTAGCTAGTAAAGCCATCCATCCTCTGAATGCTCCAGGTCTCTAGTTACCAGGATGTAGTAGTAGTAGTAGTAGTAGTAGTAGTAGTCAGTGTAGCTAGTAAAGCCATCCATCTTCTGAATGCTCCAGGTCTCTAGTTACCAGGATGTAGTAGTAGTAGTAGTAGTAGTAGTCAGAGTAGCTAGGAAAGCCATCCATCCTCTGAATGCTCCAGGTCTCTAGTTACCAGGATGTAGTAGTAGTAGTAGTAGTAGTAGTAGTAGTCAGTGTAGCTAGTAAAGCCATCCATCTTCTGAATGCTCCAGGTCTCTAGTTACCAGGATGTAGTAGTAGTAGTAGTAGTAGTAGTCAGAGTAGCTAGGAAAGCCATCCATCCTCTGAATGCTCTAGGTCTCTAGTTACCAGGATGTAGTAGTAGTAGTAGTAGTAGTCAGTGTAGCTAGGAAAGCCATCCATCCTCTGAATGCTCCAGGTCTCTAGTTTGTGGCCACATGATAGTTTTTCCTTGCTGAAGTTATCCTAACTTGATAACTATTTAACCTGTTTCCAGACAAGGTGGTGACGTGGTTGGTACCATCAGATTCCTTAGTTTCATATGATACTTGTGTCTTCACTCTGGCTTTTAAACTGAACTTACTAGAGCCTCAGAAAATCTGTAAAGTCAGTCAGGATGCAATGCCACGGCTTTCAGACAAAAGTACGCCTGCCCTGAAAGTGGTAGAAGTCTGCACCTGAAACCAGTGTCAGTATGAACCCTAAAGCCAAATGACGTAAAGACCCAACATCAGGTGAGTGTATGATGAGCTCTAACAGCACCTGAGAGGAACACGCAGCAACATCTGCAGGCTGAGCGCTCTCTGGGAATCAGGGTTCATTCCTACGTCACAGGACGTCCAGCTGAACAGAGATGATTTCCATTCACATGGCTGAAAGCTGACTGATGTTTATATGCGTCATCGCAACAAAACACACACATCACAGCAACACACACACACACACACACACACACACACACACACACAAAAGCAACTCAGCGATAAGAGAGACACGAGACAAATAGGTCATCCTGTAAATGTCAGAGGTAACTATCTAATGTCAGTGATGCTATTCGCAGCTTCGTAACTCCCAAACAAGCAACGATGGATTCAAGCAAACTTCCGTTTTAAGGGGAAACTGGCAGCAGCTATTTCTAGACTTTCATAAGATGATGAGTGTTTCATTTAAATGCATATTTTCCTCGTTCTCCAGGTCAGATGCTCAGTGATGAAAAATGATTTTATCCTTTGAAAGGTCTCTCTCTCAAAATGAGAGCACACTGATAATAAACAATAAGCAGGGACACTTTTTGTTTGCTTTATTATGAAAAATCACGAGTTGGTGCTGCTCAAAAGACATTAGGAATCATTATAAAGCACAATAAAAGCACAACCTGCACAGCCACTACTATAATGACAGTGACACAGTATATCAGAAATAATGTGGAAGAACTTGTATGGCTGAATTCCTCATCGGGGATCAATATCCTGCTAAATGTCTGAAGAATCTGCTTGTGTTACAGCTAATCAGTATCTGTGAAGTTGACTAAAAACTGATGCAGCAGCAGAGTTCACCACGTTGAATTTAAGACTTGTGGCATCCAACAATGAAATCATTTCCTGAAAATGTATTCAAGTTTCAGGGGACATAATGCAGGATTCTGCAGCATCTCGTGGGTGCAGACTGCAACCAACTTAGTACCCCTCCATTTACTCCTCCTTTTCCAAGACTAACGTGAGCCGCCAAGCAAAACCAAGCAAAACCGTGGTAACACAAGCGGCGGCAGATGTGTGCCAGTTGCAGTGGATGTGTTTGTGTAACTACACAAGATGCTCCGAAGCCTCAGCACACTACATGCATCACTACGACGGAGGCCTCCAGGCAATGTAAACCATGACATCCTGTTAGGGGTCGCAGGGGGGCTGGAGCCAATCAGGACAGAGGACAGGAGGACAGAGGACAGAGGATGGAAGACAGGAGGACAGGAGGACAGAGGACAGGAGGACAGGAGGACAGAGGACAGAAGGACAGAGGACAGGAGGACAGAGGACAGAAGGACAGAGGACAGGAGAACAGAGGACAGGAGGACAGGAGGACAGAGGACAGAGGATGAAAGATAGGAGGACAGGAGGACAGAGGATGGAAGACAGGAGGACAGGAGGACAGAGGACAGAAGGACAGGAGGACAGAGGACAGAAGGACAGAGGACAGGAGGACAGGAGGACAGAGGATGGAAGACAGGAGGACAGGAGGAAAGAGGACAGGAGGACAGAAGGACAGAGGACAGGAGGACAGAGGACAGGAGGACAGAGGACAGGAGGAAGGACTGATACTGACTGATGTTTGTGTTCTTCAGTCTTTCTAAACTTCTCTCAGGAATCTGATTGATTTTATTGATCTGTCAGATTGTCTCCAGTCAGTTATTAATGAGTTTCTATGGAGACTCTGCTGTTGTTGTTGTTGTTGTTGTTGTTGTTGTTGTTGTACATATCTATCTCTATATATATATATCTCTATATAGATATACATAATAAATTGCAGATAATGTAATAAAGTGTGACATGAATTTTGCATTAATAATACTTTAAAGTTGTCTCGTCATATGCAGCAGCAGTGAAAACCTGACTCAGTTCATCCAGAGAGGAGGAGACGATGCTGCCCTCTGCTGGAGGAACCAGGTGATGACCAGGTCTGAATCCAGACTGGGACAGGAATCAGTCCAGCAGCTCCCACACCCACCGGACTGCCCACTTTCATTCATATCTGTACATCTATATCATCATCATCATCATCATCATCATCATCTATGCTCCATTTTATTCCTAAGAAAATGGTGAAAATGGATTTAATAGCTGTTGACAGTATTTATGGAGTAACACAAAAAGCCCCCACCACCCCCTCCTCTGCCTCTGACACACAGCCCCCCTGCTCCAGTTTGTCCTTCACAACCCTTCAGGTGAAGAACCAGCTCAAGAAGATGAATGTGAGGAAGGCTACGGGTCCAGATGGCATCAGCTCCAGGCTCCTGAAGTCCTGCGCAGACCAGCTGTGTGGGACTTTTGGACATCTATTCAACCTGAGCCTGAAGCTGAGGAAGGTACCACAACTGTGGAAGACATCCTGCGTGGTACCTGTGCCCAAGACCCCACACCCCAAGGACCCCAGCAGCTTCAGGCCGGTGGCATTAACATCCCACCTGATGAAGGCCCTGGAGCGCCTGGTCCTCCAACATCTCCGCCCTGTGGTGAGTCCATCCATGGACCCACTACAGTTTGCCTACCAACCTGGCATTGGGGTGGACGATGCCGTCATCTTCCTGTTGGATCGAGCTCTGTCTCACCTGGAGAAGCCTGGCAGCACTGTGAGGATCATGTTCTTTGATTTCTCCAGTGCTTTCAACACCATCCACCCGACACTTCTGGGGGACAAACTGGAGACTGCAGGGGTAGATCACCATCTTACATCCTGGATACTGGACTACCTCACAAACCGCCCACAGTATGTGAGGACACAGGACTTCACTTCCGACACGGTGGTCTGCAGTGTGGGGGCTCCTCAGGGAACGGTTCTGACATGGTGGTCTGCAGTGTGGGGTCCCCCAGGGAACGGTTCTGGCTCCGTTCCTCTTCACGCTCTACACTGCAGACTTCTCTCTACAACTCACCAACCTGTCACCTGCAGAAGTTCTCTGACGACTCTGCTATCGTCGGCCTCATCACTGATGGGGACGATGGGGAGTACAGAGAACTTTCCCAGGACTTCGTGGACTGGTGCCTGAGGAACCACCTCCAGATCAACGCGGGGAAAACTAAAGAGCTGGTGGTGGATTTCCGCAGGCAAACTCATCCCCCTCCAACACCCGTGAACATCCAGGGATCAGACATTGAGATGGTGACATCTTATAAATACCTGGGTGTTCACCTGAACAATAAACTGGACTGGACCACAAATTCCTCTGCACTCCATAAAAAAGGCCAGAGCAGACTGTATCTGCTCAGGAGACTGAGGTCTTTTGGAGTGCAGGGGACACTCCTGAAAACATTTTATGACACTGTTGTGGCATCAGCCATATTTTATGGAGTGGTTTGCTGGGGCAGCAGCATCACAGCTGCAGACAGGAAGAGGCTGGATAAGATTATCAAAAGGGCCAGCTCTGTCCTGGGATGCTCTCTGGACTCAGTGCAGGTGGTGGGAGAGAGGAGGATGATGGCTAAGCTGTCATCCATGATGGAGAAGGACTCCCACCCCATGAGAGACACCATCAGAGCTCTGGAGAGCTCCTTCAGTGACAGGCTGCTACACCCTAAGTGTACGAAGGAGCGTTACAGAAGGTCCTTCCTGCCTGCAGCTGTTAGACTCCACAACCAGCACTGCTCCCAGTAAACCACATACACATTCACAACCAGCACTGCTCCCAGTAAACCACATACACATCCACAACCAGCACTGCTCCCAGTAAACCGCATCCACATCCACAACCAGCACTGCTCCCAGTAGACCACATACACATCCACAACCAGCACTGCTCCCAGTAGACCACAATCACAACAACTCTCCCATAACCACATACACATTCACAACCAGGACTGCTCCCAGTAAACCACATACACATTCACAACCAGCACTGCTCCCAGTAAACCACATACACATCCACAACCAGCACTGCTCCCAGTAAACCACATACACATCCACAACCAGCACTGCTCCCAGTAAACCACATACACATTCACAACCAGCACTGCTCCCAGTAAACCACATACACATTCACAACCAGCACTGCTCCCAGTAAACCACATACACATTCACAACCAGCACTGCTCCCAGTAGACCACATACACATCCACAACCAGCACTGCTCCCAGTAGACCACAATCACAACAAACTTATTTATTGATATAAAGGACATACTTCTGGCTTTACTTTTTCTATTATGTATATACTAATCTATTTATTTTATTGTATTAATACTGTTTTTAAATCTATGCTTCTTGTCTTGTATTGCACTATCCACTTTGCTGCTGTAATGTGTGAATTTCCCCACTGTGGGACCAATAAAGGAATATCTTATCTTATCAATAAAAACTTTTGAGCCTAATGTCAAGAAAATGAGGCAATATCTTTGAACATGGCTTCATCCAAAGTTCAGATTTCTGTTCTGAGAAATATCACATGGCACATACTTAATAAGATAACACATCATTTAGATTTATTTGTTAGATATTACCGAGTCTATTATAAATTGTTATTTTCTCTGTATCTTTCATAATAAACCATCAGGCAGTTTTCCACTATGAATTTACTTTTTCGTCAGTTGTATTATTCATTTCTGAAAATATACAGTACTATAAAAATAAATGTCCTGGTAAACTAATGGGGAGATTTGTCACTTTTTAATGGTAAAATTAAAGTCATATATTCATGTTTTTTTCATGATTTCAGTCAAACTGAAGGTGAGGCTGCAGAGGAAAAACCAGAAAACACCAGATGAGTTTTATGAAACGTCTATTTACATTTGAACATTTACAGACCTCTTGAGGATCAGCATTTATTTAAAAGACAGAAAACAAAACTATTTAAAAATTAACAATACAACATATTTACATCCATTTAATTTTAAAACATGATAAAATTGAACAATTTAAAATGTATCAGTCTCTTTTTTTGGTGTCACAAGTGTTTGTCGCTCACAGACGACAACAGTTTTCACCTTTCTTTCACTTTCTGGTTGATTGTCCCAGCAGTGGTGAAGTGCTTCAGTGAGTTGAGCCGGATTTCTGCATGTGACATGTATCATATCTCCACAGTGGACGTACAGAAGCCATCCGAGGCCGAGCTGGCGGGAAAACATCCCCCTCTGTCCAGGCTCTGGAGGGAGGGAGGGAGGTGACCAGCCCAGTTACAACTGTCAGTGGGTTGTCAGTAAAGCTCGGTCACAGGCGCCGGATGTTCCTCTTGCTGCGAGCGCTGCCGGGGATGATCGAGGTGGTCTTGGGGAAGTGGGTCCGGGGCTGCACCACTCTGCAGGGGGTCGAGCCGTGGAAGGCCTCCCGGCAGCGGGTGCAGAATTCGAAACGACAGCTGGGACGCGTGCACGTGGCCCTCTGGACTTCGGCCGAGTGCGTAGCTGGCGAGCCGCAGCGTTTGCAGGGACGCAGAGACTCGTGCTGCTTCAGACTGCTGGCGGCCTGGACGCATGCAGAGGAAAACACAAGCAGGAGTGTTAAAGTCACAACTGCAACAAACTACTTTCACTGTCCATTAATGGGTCCATTATTTTCCTGATTGTTTGGTCTATAAAATGTCTGATGTCCTCAGATGTCTCGTTTTATCCACAACTCAAAGATATTCAGTTTACTGTTACAGAGGAAAGAAACCAGAAAATGTTCACATTTAAGAAGCTGAAATCGTAGCTGTAACTTTTTTCCATTAAAAAATGACTGACATTGAACAATTGCTCATCATTGCTATGTTTCGTATTGACTTGATGTATTATTTTTATTAATGTGAAGCACTTTGTGACGTGACCTTTGTCTT
>CAMQGK010000242.1:1382500-1457500 GCA_947000775.1 Pterois miles | reverse complement strand
AGCCAGATTTGGCGGAAATGTAGCAGTGACGAAGATAGTCCGACTTCGGTTTGCAGTCTTTAAATGTTAAGTTAGAGGGGTTTGTTATAAAATATCTCTGAGGATATGAAGTGTGCATATTTACGGGTAAATACTCATGTTAAAACAAAAACCTAAGTTACTGACCTGCATTTGCCCGCCTTGTGGCGCACGGGAAGTAGCTTCTAACTAAAAAGCTAGCTAACAGAAATTGCCAGCTCTTGCAACCAACATTACAAACAAACTTAAACTACTAGTACTGCATAAAGCCAGAAATATAGCCCAGTTTCGGTTTGGTTTTGTTAGTGGATATTTAATGTTAATTCTCCGCACTAACTAGTAACGTAGCCGGGCTAAGTTAGCTACCGTTACTGACAGAACGGCGCTAACTTTTACATTACGGTAATATTAGCAGTTCGGAGGCTGGAATATATTAAGTGAAAAATCATACCTTACGTGTGTTAATATCGTTACCCAAAGCAGACTTTTCCTTCCCTCCTTTTAGCCGCTGAGCTAACTTTCGGTTGACACCCGCCCGACCTAATTTAAATGCTCGACAACTGAAACTCAGCCAGTTGCTGCATCTGTTTGAAATCTGTGCACAAAAGGCGCAAACCAATCACAGCGAAGTGGACGTTTGTCCCTTTAAACCACCAACCAATGGGAGCTGAGATTTCAACATGTTGACGTAATGACGTCCCTACGCTGTCGACGTGATCCCACCAGTATTTTCCTTCCGACGTGAAACACGGACAAAAACCTACATAAACGATCTCATATACTCAGTAATTAAGGATCTGAAACTAGCAAACCTCAGCCGAGTTTAATATTGGGCTACAGCACAGTATAAACACGGATTATTGAATGGATATTGGACTGTAAACATTTAAAAATCAAAATAATACTTTAACTTAATCCCTTAGGCCATAGGGTGCTGGAAGGTGTGGTTCTCCGAGACAGACATACCCAAAATAAACCAAGAATAGATCCAGAACTACCAGGTCTACATGGTCTATATGCACGAGCTTAGTCTTTATGGATAGGTAAGATAAATTGCTAAAAAAAAAAAAATAAATCATATATAAAGAAATGTTAATATATTTTACATATACCCCATAGCAGTTGATGGCGGTAATGCACCAAATCGTTGTTTGCCAAGCGCTATTCAACATCAAAGAAGAAGAAAAAGCTTATCTACTGCGCATGCGTGCCATATTCAATATGTCTGCGCCCTTCAGCAAGGTGGTAAAGAAGCAAGATTTATATAGCGAGCATTAACAATCAGTTGCTTTTAGATAATTTATAACTGAAACTTGTGTCGTTATGTCCTCGCCGATGTTTCCGATAACAGGGTGGATCTAACAAATGCATTCGTTTGTTATTTGATTTCAAGATCACAAGCTGTTGGCTAGAAACCCTCTGTTTACTTTCTCAAATGCTCGTATTTTGTGTTGAAGGTTGAAATCCAGCTCTCAAACAGCATCAACAGCTCTGTAAAATTCCAAATCAAAGTTTCAGCTTGGGTTGTGGTTAGCAGTCATCCGCGGAAATACTGCACTAACTAACTGTTGGCGCCTATTACACAGTTTATGAAGTCATCAAAATAAAGCGCTGCTTGTTGTCGTCATACATACACGGGTCACATATTTTTGCTGGAAATAAAAGCATGTACAATCCATAACATTGCTGGATGGAGTTTGGCCGAATGTTCCTTCTGGACTAGAGAGGATCATGTGCCAAAGCAAAGTCATATCGGGATCTGTTTCTTCTGCCACACAGTGAATTTTCCAAACACATCTGCTTGCACAATGGCTTACAGGAGAACCGTAAACCTTCTTCCCAGAGTAAAGGATTGTGTCTTTAGGCTGTGCAGATCTCAAATATCACCAGGTAAAACTGTCCGATTTCACGAACACGCCAATAATCACTGTGGCAGAACCACAAGAAGTCTTCACACCAGTACTTCTGTGATGGTGACCAAGTTACTGTCGGTGGATGAGCTTTTTGCCAAGAGGTCTCTGCAGGAATACCTGAAGAAGATGGAGACGGAGTACAGCGAATGCTTGAGAGCAGCCAACAGCAGTGTGGCAGAAGAGAAGTGCAGCGAGGACGAACTGAGGGAAAAGAGGACCAAAGTGTCCCTGCTGACTCCTCTGATCCAGACCATCAGAGAGCTGGACACCAAACAAAGAGAGATGGCTGAGATTGAGACACTCCTGAAAGGTCAGACTTGCTCCTCTGCTACCACACGAAAGCTAGACAGTTAGTTATGTATATATGAAAGTGGTGGTCTAGGTTTGGTATGTATTCAGCTCTTAATCATATTCTGGAAGCTTCATGGATATAAGGTGAATTAGCCCAATGTGTGACATTTTTTTGCATTTCAGATTTCTGGAGCATATTATGATATGAAGCCAACACATTAAATCTAAACCCAGTACCACCCTGGAAGCCCAGGATGTGTCCTAATCAAACCAAATAACAAATGCACAAATCACACTCATAAAAGAAATGGTAGACTTAGCAGTACTCTAATGCCAAGTTTTCTCAGACAATCTTGATTTTCTAATGTGGGACAGTCGTTTCTGAAATGTGGGACACTGAGACGTCTGTTAAAAGGTCTAAAATCACCTTAATTAATGTCAGAAACACTCAAGGCTAAATGTTCAGTCATATTTCCATTCACAGTGTTAATACGGTTATAAAACTGGCTTATGTTACAGACTATAATAGTTTTGAAGCATTTAGGCATATTAGAAAAAAAAAATGGTTTTATTGACTTTTATTTGTTTGAGGAGGACCTGGAAGTTGTCCCACTTCAGGTAGTGTCCCACTTTATGACATCTCACCCTAAAGATTGATTAATAACCAAACTATTTAATTGTGGAAACATTTTGACATTTTTTTTAAATTTTCCCAGCCTTCTATGAAAATTGTATTCACAATTTTTCTAATTTTTCACAAAGCCAACATCTTTATGACTTTTATTTCAGTCTCTTCCACCAATAGATTCAGTCGAGGCCAGACAGCAGCTGCTATGGCTAAAAGAAAACACATGTATAGATAACAAACCTGTTTGCTGGCCTCTACTTGTAGATAATCACATTTATTTTGTGAATGATATATTGGATGTCCAGGGACAGAGGACGAAAGGAACCAGAAAGTATTCACATTTAAGAAGCTGTAATCAGAAAATGTAGACTTATATTTTTCTTTAAAAATTACTCAAACTGATTAATCAATAATCAGAATAGATAGCAATTAATTTAATAGTTGACAAATGAATGGGTTGATGGTTGCAGCTGTAGTCTAGTACAATCACAGATATTAAAGGGATGGATACCAAACTGACATGGTATCAGTGTATAAATCGTCATATCGCACAACCCAGTTAATTTATTGAATGTTTTTGTCTTTGGTCAAAGATGAAGACCCAGCCCTGCGAGAGCTGGCAGAGCTGGAAAGTGAAGGAAGTTTGCAAGATATTCAAGATCTCAGACAAAAAGTAAGACTGCAACTTTTCATAAAGTAAAATGTTAAACCTTGAGCAAACTGTTCACTGTGTTTTGTTCTTGTACTTGTTGGCCTTTAGATATGCAGTTTTAGATTACACTTCACATTTCTGTTGTTTACCTGTCTGTCAAATGCTTCACCAATCAGATCCTGGATCTGTTGATCCCTGAGGAGGAGGCAGATGTGAGCGACTTCGTCCTGGAGGTCACAGCCGGTGTGGGGGGTCAGGAGGCCATGCTGTTTACTGATGAGGTCTGGAAGTACTTCCTTATGATTCCTTTTTATTATATTAAAGAGTTCATGTTGAGAATATGGACTTTTAAAAGTAGTATCTGAACAACAAAATTATTTAGAGAGAGAATAAAAAATACTTTTCATAATAAGTTAGACGCATTTGGTACCCATGTAAATGGTAATTACAACAAAGGAATAAAGACGGATTGAAGAAGAGGAGAGGAGAGAGGGCTCATGATGAAGCATTATCTGTGAATTTCATGCCGACTGTCATCTCCTCTGAAGGTGTTTGACATGTACCAGGGCTACGCTCAGCACCACGGCTGGTCCTTCGACATCCTGGAGCACATGACCAGCGAAATAGGTCAGTGGACGCAGAAGCTTGTGATTATAGACAGATTAAAGGGTCAGTTTACGATCTAGACTTAAAAACTAAAGAAACTCTTCATAAGAAGGGGTGGGTCTCCTAGACAGTAACACTGTGACTGTTACTGTGTCTGAGGAAACTGGGATGAACCAGAGGAATCCTGGCCTAAACTGTTGTCTACATTAGACAGTGGATGACACCATTATAACAATGACGCCATGAACAGAGATGAACTGAACTCATTCAGCTACTCCTCGACTACAACTGAGCCAAAGCAGATAGAAACAACACACAGCTCAGATCCTACAGAGGTTTTAGTCAGGACAGGACCAGGAGGACTCTCCATGTGGACACCTGGATACCCACAGTGTGCCAGATGGGTTTTCTAGCTCCTGAAAGGGAATCTGGCTCTAAAATCCTCCTGATATCCACTACAGGAGACTATGTGAACACAGTGGAGCCTTTGGCCGTGACACTGACCCTGTGGATCATCACACTCTGCCACTGTGATCAGTAGAAAAATATTTTAAAATAAAAATACAGTTTCTCCTGCTTTGATTTAGTAACTAAAATACTGAAATCATTGTCAAACAAACATAGTTTGGACTAAATCCACTTGGAGGGTTTAAGCAGCGTTGAGGCCTCGTCTGTTAGAAACTCTTCAGAATAAAGACCACCACAGTATTTTATGAGGCTTTTAAAGGCAGCTCAGCTGGTACCGGTACCGGGTCCGTCGGGTTAAACAGGTTAAAGTTTCTCTCTTTGATACGAACATTTACAATAACTGCATGTCATTGCCACCAGTTACCAGTAAGGTTTCGGTATTGGTAATTATTGCTCACCCATGACCAGGTGGACTACGCCACGCCTCGGCCAGCATCAGCGGCCCTCAGAGCTACCAGAGGATGAAGTTTGAGGCCGGAGTCCATCGTGTTCAGAGGGTTCCCAGGACTGAAAAACAGGGCAGAATGCACACCAGCACCATGACTGTGGCTGTACTGCCCCAACCCACTGAGGTACAGCTTCACATGGTGGAGGGATGGCACAAACAGCCCAGTTGGTCTACAGCAGTCAGTACATGAAGTTTAGGTTTATTCTTCACCCATAAAATTATCATTTGTTATTCCTCTTACTGTACTATGACTTAGTTTTTCTCTCACGCCTCCACAGTGAACAAAAAATCCAAAAACAGAGAAAATTCTTGATGAATTGAAGTAAACAGATCAGCATTCAACAACAGCAAACTATATCAAAACATCTGTTTACAAGCTCTCACACCATGATCCAGGTCTCATTTATCCAGTCGTATGCTCCCTACTTCTTCACTAAAACCTTAATGTTTAAAATAATCCAGATGTGTATGCAGTAGCACACCTGAGACTGCAGGAATGTTTTAAATATTCAGGTTTTAGTGAAGATGCATTTGTTTGGGTAGTACAGTACTAGTAGTAGAAGTAACAGCAAAACTAGATCAAAATATCCGTTTACGAACTCTCACACCACTCGTGCAGAATAATCCAGGTCTCATTTATCCAGTCACATCCTCACTGCTTTCCAAACACATGGGTCTTCACTCAAAGACTGGGATTATTCTGCCGAGTTGTGTGAGAGTTTGTAAACGGGTGTTTGATATACTGTACTGTAGCTGAACGCAGCCCCCATTTACTTCACTTCATCAAGAAAAACTAAGTTTTCTTCAAGAATTCAAAGTAGCACAGGGCGAGTGACTGATCAACACATGATCATTTTGTGGCTGAAGTATTGCTTTAATATGATGCATTTCCTGTTGAAATGAAACACTGGAGGGAAACAGAATATCACAGGCACAGGCCATTAGTTTGTAGTGACTGCACTCAAATCTGAGTTTCACTGGTTGTTGTTTATATTTCAACCTGCTCGGGCAGCAACTTTTATCTTTTAGTCAGTTATTGCTCGATCTGTTTGTATTGTAAATATAATGGAAACAAACTGCAAAAAATGTGAAGTCTTTAATTTTGGTGTGAGTTTAGTGCCTGTTTTAGCTCATTTTCAGCCAGATTTACCAGGCAGGCAGGATGTATAGGTTTGCTCTTCTGCTCATCTGCTGTTAATTCAGATGTAAGTGACTGATAAGTGTTTGTGTGTTTGTGTCAGATCTCTTTCACAATAAACTTGAAGGACCTGAAGATAGAAACTAAGAGAGCGAGTGGAGCTGGAGGTCAACATGTCAACACTACAGACAGTGCAGTCAGAATCGTTCACCTGCCTACAGGTAAAAAGTGGAAACACCTCATGTTGCAATCCATAGATCATACTGTACTTATTAACAACGAGATATGAGCACACTCAGTTTTATTCTTTGTTGGCTCTATTTCTACTTTACATTTAGATTATAAAACTTGACAAAAAGTGACAGATTGTGACAGTGCTGTTAATAAATGTACTTGCCCTAAACTAGTATTATTATGGTATGGATGACCTCTGAGCCAGGCGAATGGCGTCATCATGGTTTTGCACTCAGCGGCTCACATTACTGCAGTCTTTGAAAGGGAGGAGTGAGCAGAGGGGTGCTCAGCTGGTTGCAACCTGCAACCAGACCATGAGATGCCACCAAATCTGACACACTGTCCCTTTAAATTCCTCCAACACTGGAACTGCAACTTCCTTCTCCTCCCATGACATTTCCTGATTGTTAAGGCTTTAAATAACATTTTAGTATTTATAAACACAGGCAATAAATTCAGGAAGATTTTCATATTTCTATAAAACACGAGACCAGATTGGTCACTGGTGTCCACATCTGAACTGAACTCACTGCTTGATGTTGGACGTGGTGTCTTAGCTATGAGGTTCTGTCTCATATCAGAGTTAGGTTAAGTTGGGTTTTACTGCTGTCTGTTTGCATGGGTTTGTCTTTCTCTTAAGACTAGATATGAAATGAATACAACTGCCCCCATAAGAGCAGAATAGTACTTTAATACTTGTGTGTTTTCATTAGGTGTGGTTGCAGAGTGTCAGCAGGAAAGGTCCCAGATAAAAAACAAGGAGAAAGCCATGAAGGCTCTGAGAGCAAAACTGTACAGCATGAAGCTCGAGGAGGAGACAAGCAAACGCTACAGCCAGCGGAAAATACAGGTGGGACACAATGAGATGTATACAGTATGATCTGATGTACAGGCGGAGACGTTCATCTATAGTCTGATGTACAGGTGTGAAAAGTGATGGTTTCTCTCCATAATATGGATAGATTTTAATTTTGAAACATCTACGATGCTGAATTTCATGACGTTATTGTAAATTAAATAAAATGCTAAACAAGTAAATGAGCCAATATAAAAGTGATTTATTGTTTATTAAGAGGTGGAAATAACAAAATAAAATAAAGGCAGCAAGGCCAAAAGGATGCATGTGAAGTAAAGATTGGATATACTACAAAAAGAAAAATAAAAGAGGAAGGCGACCTTTTTCATGTTTTCCATATTTTAAAACCTAAAACAAATCCATTTTTCTTCTTCCTTTTCCCCCAGATTGGCACCAAAGGCAGATCGGAGAAGATTCGAACCTACAACTTCGCCCAGGACCGTATAACAGACCACCGCATCGGCATGACGGTGCACGACGTGAAGAGCTTCCTGCTGGGAGAGGATCTGCTGGACGAGATGAACTCCTCGCTGCAGGAGTTCTCCAGCCAGGAGACGCTCGCCGAACTGCTGGGAGAAAACAGCCAGGAGGGCTCATAAGTTTGGATCTGAGAAACCTGGACTCTGATGGAACGGAAATGTTTCAGCAAAGCATCCCTCTCTGCTTCATCGTCTTCAAGAAACACAGAGCAAACGGACCATGATGGATTATAAGGTGACCAAGTCTGAATTCTCCCGACAAACAAAAATGGCATCCGCATGTCCGAGAGTGACGAGCAATGTCAGCACAAACATAAAAGTGGCTGATAGAAGGAGTGTGGAGTCATCTTGTGTTTGAACGTGATAATATATGGACACCCAAACATTACAGTCATACTGTATGTGGGTCATTCAAAAACAATTAGCATCAATCTACTGCTACAGAAGCCTCCACTCCTCTGGGAAGGCTCCATCAGGATTCAGGATCCTGGCTGAAGAGGAGCGTAAGTGGTGTTGGGTGGTAAGGTGATATTAGGCATTTGGTGCTGAGGTCGGGGCTCTGTGCAAACTGTCAAGTTCGTCCACACCAAACTGGAAAAACACATTTCATTTTGTGTGCATTCAGATTTTGTTTGTTCATGCACAGTTTAGCTTCCATAACGTGTTGTCTTTAACACTGGTGGAAATAAAACATCCATAATGCACATGTAGGTGTTTATTTTACTACTGTGACTATTTGCATCTGGAGGTTTCTCCTAAATTCACCAAAAGTTACCATTAGATAATGCCTCATTTGCATATTTCCACATAAAATAATAAAAAAGAATCTCTTAATGCAACTGGATAAGTTTCATGGTGATATCTATTAGTTTATTTTGTTCACTTGTAAAGTGTTTTTGGACACAGGACATGGGCCAAATAAAAAGTCAAAGTACACATAAAATAAATGTTTCCCGCGGTCATTTTAGGCAGCTCTCATCACGCTGATGTTCGTGTTCATTTTCCTGATGACTTTGTTTTTTATTAGTGTTTTGATGCTATAAAAGGGAGTGAGACGTCCTGATTGACAGCTGCTCTGAGTGTAGTAGTCACAGAGCTGCAGGCTCAATGACTTATTTATTACACTGCGTTGTTATATATTCAATTCTGATTGGTTAATCACGGCACTCTGCAGCCTGCCATTTCTTTACTGCAGGCTGTTGCTATGTATAACAGACTGTTGCAGTAAGTCACCGTGTAATAAGTGGGATAATGTACATCTTGCCGGTCATTGGGGTGAAATAAACCCCTTCAGGACTAACAGAGTACAGCCATACCTAAAACTGGGTTAGAAATGGAGGTCCCCAACACCAACAAACAACCAGCCACCACAACTCAGACTCCCAACTCCACAGAAGCACAAAAACCCAAAGTTCTGTCTACTGAACAGTAAACAGGCATGTGCCCGATGTCGGGATAAAACTAGAACCAACATCAGCCGGGCCTTCAATCTATGTTGTGTCCCTTCTCACAAGTGAGAGCAACAGGCCACAAGTATTACTGGTAACAAGCAAATTCTGGTTCTTATATCTAGCCCCTTAAAATAAATAGTGAGACAGTTTGGGAAATATGCCTTTATTTATTTATTTGAGTGTTGGATGAAAAGTTCACTCATATCTGGTTAGCAGAGATATATATATATATATATATATATATATATATATATATATATATATATATATATATATATATATATACTAAAAAAAATCATATGAACATTCATATGTTCATCATTCACCAGGAACCTCCCTCTCTGTTTAAAATCCAGCTTACTGCATGGTCTAGACAGCACTAAGAGATTTTGCATCAATGAAAAAGGTAAAAGGTCTGCACATTGGACCTCCATATGAGGTCTTCTACTGGTCCAGCACCAGCCTACTACATAGATTTAGCATCAAGAACAGAGGTGAAGGCATTCATCCCGTCTACCAGGGAAGTTCAGTCCCGTCCCAGCTGTACGCCTTGCCCGTCTTTTCCATGTTCAGTTTGTCTATGATGCTCATCAGATAGTTCACAGAGAGTTCGGCACTGAACAGCTTGTCTCTTGGCACGTTCCTGTGATATGGCCGTGACAGGTCTGTGTTGACTGTTCCTGGATGGAGGGACACACACACCACCTGGAAAAAGAGAGTTCATCAGCTCGCTATAAAACAAAGGTCGTGGGTTTATATTAGACATGCAAAACCGTTAACCGACGAGCTCAGTGAGTCTCATGCAGCGCTGCCTCAGCTGCAGTATATGAGCACAACTGAGCCTCCAGTTCACCCTCAGGAGAGTTACTGTAGCAGCCACGGTGCTGCGTTCACTGTCCCCAGCTCACTCGTCAGGAGAGTTACTGCAGCAGCCGCGGTGCTGCGTTCACTGTCCCCAGCTCACCGTCAGGAGAGTTACTGTAGCAGCCACGGTGCTGCGTTCACTGTCCCCAGCTCACTGTCAAAATGAGAGTCAGCAGCCGCGGTGCTGCGTTCACTGTCCCCAGCTCACCGTAGGAGAGTTACTGCAGCAGCCGCGGTGCTGCGTTCACTGTCCCCAGCTCACCGTAGGAGAGTTACTGCAGCAGCCACGGTGCTGCGTTCACTGTCCCCAGCTCACCGTCAGGAGAGTTACTGCAGCAGCCGCGGTGCTGCGTTCACTGTCCCCAGCTCACCGTCAGGAGAGTTACTGTCCCAGTCACAGTGCTGTGTGTGTGTGTGTGTGTGTGTGTGTGTGTGTTGGTTGTGTTATAGCTATAGTTAGCTATAGTTATGTTATATTGTGTTTAGCTGTAGCAGACAGTGTGCGTAGAGTTTACCGGTCAGTTAGTAAATGCTACAAGCTACAACTTCACGGGTCAAGACTGGAGCCAACTTCCTGTATCTGAAACTCCGGCTCACATTCTCTTAAGGTGGACCAGCTTTTCTCCTTGAAGTGACGAGCCGCACCGCTGAGTTTTTCTCTGCTTTTTAATTAATTAGTAATATTTCCTTTAACTGTTTAACGCTACGGTTAATTGGTTAAAATGCTTAATGTCAGTTATGGGTTAAACTGTTAATTACTGTATTTTTCGCACTATAAGGCGCACTGGATTATAAGGTGCATTAAGAGAAACAAAATAGTCAGATAAGTCAGACTTTATTCAGTTCATTTAATAACTCAATAACTTCAACAACTCTCAACATTTTTCAGTTGTAACAACATGAAATACTAAACAATATTCTCACTTTTCAGGTCATTCCTCGTCCTCAAACCCATCAAATCCTTCATCATCAGTGTCTGAGTTAAACAACTGGGAGACTTTAAGTGCACCTTATAGTGTGAAAAATACGGTATGTACATCTGTAATCTATAAGCATGTATAGGGGCATCATTCACCCCTTTCTTTCCCAACAACTGACTATGAAACCTACCTTGGGTCGACCGCGGCCCAGCTCTATGGACAGATTCCTGGTAGCCATGTTGAGAGCTGCTTTAGACATTCTGTAGCTGTACCAACCACCAAGACCTGAGAGGAGGGGTGGGGGTGGAGGGTGGATAGAGGAAATGAATCACACCATGCTCCATCAGCATGCATACATTCCCACAGAGTAACCACCAGGAACACAATACCTACCGTTGTCACCAATGGATCCCACTTTGGCAGTGATGTTGACGATGATGCCGCTGTGTTGCTTGGCCTTCTCAGCAGGCTGCTGACCGAAACTACCTAAACCCTTCAGAAGGAGCGGGGCAAAATACTTGGCCATGACCAGGGGACCCACTGTGTTGGTCGTCAAGGTGGAAATGATGCCCTGAAAGGGAACATAAGCCAATTGGTTGACTGATTTAATCAATCAAAAAATGTGATGGGTGACAGCTGCATGAATGGGTGACCTCTGGACAGACAGCTGGGGTACAGGAGACATGAGAGACGGTATGAATAGCTTTCACTGAGTGGGTGGGAGAACCAGTATAGGACACCATCTCATCACCAAACTCAGGACAAAAATCGTAGTGTAGACTTCCAGTAAAACAGAACTTCACAAGTGTCTCTAACTGTGTGATTCAGCTTTGCTGTCACAAGGACCGACACAGGAAATCTTTCAATAAGTCTACAACACACCTCACCTCTGTCTACCAGAGAACTGCATAAGCTCTATAGTTTGTCTCAACAAACTATATCCTGTTTTAGTCTATACTATTCTGCACATCTACATTTACTACCTCAGTTTTTATGAAAGAATAAAACACTGGAACTTGCTCATTTTGCTAATGTACTGTATGTTACACAGACTGCCCTTTCCCCTCTGCCCTGCAGGGTCGCTGTGGTGGTGCTTCAATTAATAATGGATTTTTTTCCAAAGAAGAGAGAAAATATTTGATAAATTATAATGAGATTTGGTAATGGTTTATTTCAGCCAGTTACTTATATATATATTTTGATCCCCCTCTACGGACCAGCCTCCACTGGTCATAACATTACACTTTACCGGAGCAGAAACGTCCCTCAGGCTGGTCTCTCCTCTTCCGGAGGGGTGAAGCACGGCCGAGGAGTTGACAACCAGATCCAGCCGACCGAAGCTCTCTTTAACCCGCTCCGCAGCCCGGCGGATGTCGTCCTCCCGGTTCACGTCCAGGCTGAGGACCGTGAGTTTCCCCGGGTGTTGGTCGGCCAGGCCCCGCAGCTCGGCTGCTCCATCGGGGTTCCGGCAGGTCGCTATAACGGCTGCGGGGGTTTTGGTTTTTAGGATATGTTTGCAGAATTCAAGCCCGAGTCCTCTGCTTGCCCCTTGGATAAGCGCTACGGGGGCAGCCATGACAGGAAGTGACGTTTCTATTAGAGGCGGATATAGACAGTGACGTTCTGTGTTACCTTCCATCCACCTGAAACGTCGTAATTTTGTATTTTCCAGAACAGATGGCAGTGAGTTGTGCAGGCATTGATAAAGGTTATTCTTTTATGTATGAAGTGGAGATTTTAGTTTAAATGCAACATTTTGGAAGCCAGCTGACATTAAAAAACAAGGAAGAAAATGATTTCTTCCTCCAGTCCAGCAGGTGGCGGTAATCTCTAGTATGCCTAACCCGGTTGCCTAGCGACCAGTGGAAGTGTAGCGTCAGCTAGCAGCTAGCAGCTATCAAGGCGAGCTGCTAACACCAACACATGGAATAATATCCACAGAAACATCGTTTAAATGGCGCCAAAAAGAAAAGGAGCTCTGCAGCTCGTCCAGAGAGAAGTGGGCGGAATCATAAACCAGGTTTGTTACAGAATGTCGACATTTTGAGTGTTTTAACTGTACCACAGTTTAACTAGCGTAGCGGTAGTTAGCCGTCGATAGTTAGCACTTAGCGCTAACCGCGCCGTCAGCAGTTAGAAGAAGATAGTCCTTTATTAGTCCCACGAGGGGAAATTCAATTTTTTCACTCTGTTGTTAACTTATACACAGTACATGCAGACCCAAACACACACATGCACAAACATGCAACAATGGAGAGATGTCAGAGTGAGGGGGCTGCTCCTGACAAGCGCCCCGAGCAGTTGGGGGTTTGGTGCCTTGCTCAGGGGCACCTCGGCAGTGCCCAAGAGGTAAACTGGCACCTCTCCAGCTACCAGTTCACACTCAGTTCTTGGTCCATGTCGGGACTTGAACCAGTGACCCTCCGGTTCCCAAGCCAACTCCCTACAGACTGAGCTACTGCCGCCCCCTTAGTTAGCCCCAGTTAGTTGGTACTATTGTATACATTTATTTAGATATGTACTTTATATCAGATAAAAGGTCTTTATAGATAGGCCTTGTACGACGGAATATTAGGGCTACATTGAGATAAATAAACCTGAATTTACGAGTAAAAATTCAAGTCATAACACTGTATTATGAGGATAAAGTCACAAAAAAGTCATACTATTATGAGCTGGTATAAATGTCCTTAAATGATTGAAGATGAATCACGTTAAGATATGTAAATACAATAAGATAAGATAATTTTCTTTGGTTAATGAAGTGAATGCTGAATTTTCTAGAATACAGCAGAGAGTTATATGATATGCCTTGTTTATTGAAGTGGTCAGTCCAGAAGTAGGGGAAAATTAAAATGGCAGATCTGAAATGAAGCTTGGTCAGGAGGAGCGTAGGATCATTGGTGAGCTCACATAACAACAGAAACATCCAGTAAAACAGAAGAGATCTGAGCCATGTGGTCAACACAAGGGTTTCATTGAGTAACAGCTACACAGCTACACTGTCAAATGTACAGATGGAATTATTTTACTTCAATTTATTTCCATATATACACATAGAAAAAGCCAGTTTAATTAAATACCTTTTTTCATTATTCTTGTTATTATTATTATTATTATTATTATTATTATATCATCATTTCTGGTAAGCAGAATCAGTATTGGATATTAGCAAAAAGCAAAAAGTTGAAACTGTTGTCTGATTAGAGCTGCAACAATTGATTACGAGATTAGTTCTCAACTTTTAAATGAATTGCCAACTATTTTCATAATGAATTCTTCAGTTAGTCATTTTTTTTAAGAAAAAAAGTTAAAATCCTCCGATCCTTCTTGAATTAAATAAATAAATGTTTTATTTACTCCTCTATGACAAGTATTATAATACATAATAATACAATTCAACAGCCGTCTATCCACTGTCAGTTAATCTTGCTTTTTTAATCCAGGTCGAGCGCCTGGTGAAAGGATGTGCAGAGTCGGAGCGGATCCAATGAAGAGGCATTTCGGAGGTAAACAGCTCTGACAGCACTTCCTAAACTGGGGGCGGCAGTAGCTCAGTCTGTAGGGAGTTGGCTTGGGAACCGGAGGGTCACCGGTTCAAGTCCCGACATGGACCAAGAACTGAGTCTGAACTGGTAGCTGGAGAGGTGCCAGTTTACCTCTTGGGCACTGCCGAGGTGCCCCTGAGCAAGGCACCAAACCCCCAACTGCTCGGGGCGCTTGTCAGGAGCAGCCCCCTCACTCTGACATCTCTCCATTGTTGCATGTTTGTGCATGTGTGTGATCGGGTCTGCATGTACCGTGTATAAGTTAACAACAGAGTGAAAAAATTGAATTTCCCCCAGTGGGACTAATAAAGGACTATCTTCTTCTTCTTCTTCTTAAACTAGTTTTACTCACTGTAATGAGACCAGTTAAGACCTGGATCCTCATCCTGTTGAAGGGACTCTGCTTTTATTTCTGCTCCTCTTGGTCCATTTATGTTTTTGTTGATTTTAATTGTCTTTTTCAAGCAATGCTTTGAGGTTTGATTTTTGTCTAAATGTCCATTTCCTATCAGATGTCAAGAACTACAAATGTCGGCAGAGAAGACACAGAGGACGCTGAAGAAACTGACCAAGGTTAGTGCTGCACT
The DNA here is from genome assembly GCA_947000775.1 of Pterois miles. Lineage (NCBI taxonomy): Eukaryota > Metazoa > Chordata > Actinopteri > Perciformes > Scorpaenidae > Pterois > Pterois miles. Next base: position 1,442,399 of record CAMQGK010000242.1, on the reverse strand, counting down.
GTCTTAGTGCTGTGCTGTCTGTAAACTTGTTCATTATGTTATTAATTATCTTCTTTGTAGTAGGTGTGTAATCAGTTTAACCCCTACATTACCCCCAAAATTGTGAACAACCAGTACTATTGCTTGACTTATATCATTAGATGTTTTTATCCTGCAAATCGACATTATTTATTGTTCCAAATCAAGTTGATGTTTTCTGAACAGAAAATCTCTGAGACAGCATTTGGGTACACCTGTTACTTACTGAAAGACTGATGATTGTGGTCAGATATCACTAACAGCCTCAATAAAAACCTGCTGTATTGTGTACCATTGTGTTTTTCTGAAGTAGATTCTCGCTAAATTGGTGTTTCTTGATTTTCTAGGCTGATGAGCTGGCTCCGGTGGGGAACTACGATCAGAGGAAGCAGGATGAGGAGAGACGACTGCAGGACGTCTTGGAGCGTTTAAACAGCCTCTCTCTGGAGCTTTCACCACCAGGACCCAGTACTGCTGCAGGGTCAGTCACCTGCCTGTGTGTTCACTGCAAAGAAAAACAAAGATAGGATAGGGGTCCTTTAATAACTTTGTTGTCCAATTATAGATGGTATATGAAAGAGTCATTGCCTGTCGGGGACATGACCCGCTAAATGACCCCTAGCTGTACATTATCCTGTTTATTACACTTACTGAAGAAATCAATGATTAAACACAAAAACGCTCCTCCAGAGTCAGACACCAGAACTGTGTCCATAGCAACCAATGGTGTTATACATAACAATGGTCTGTTATACACAACAACAGTCTGTTATACATAGCAACGGTCTGCTGTACGTTGCAACGGTCTGTTATACATAGCAACGGTCTGCTGTACGTTGCAACGGTCTGTTATACATAGCAACGGCCTGCTATATGTAGCAACAGTCTGCTATACATAGCAACGGTCTGCTATACATAGCAACGGTCTGCTATACATAGCAACGGTCTGCTATACATAGCAACAGTCTGCTATACATAGCAACTAAAAATGTTTCAAAAGGGCTTGAAGGGAAAATAGCCTTTTGACGCTAAAACATACTTTGAATACGTAAGGAACACTGCTGGGAAACTACAGAATGATATTAAAAACCTTAAATAAATGAATAAATTATGGACCCACCCTGTCCTTCAAATTAGTCACATCCTACTCCAATTTTGTTTTTTTATCTTTTAATGTCACCATGTTTTGATCCACAGTAATGTTTCACGGGAAGATAATGAGGAGGAGGATGACGACGAAGACAGTAGCGATGATGATGATGGCGATGATGATGATGAGAAGCAAGCCGTGAAACCACCTTCTCAGTCAGGCCCTCACATCTACATCTACACAGCCCTCAGTGATTTCAGAGGAGAGCAGGAGGGAGATCTGCCTGTTCAGGTGAAGTACTTCCTGTTTCAGACAGAGATAAAGCACAGTTGGGTTACATGTCAGCAATATGCAGCAGCCAGAGTTCAGCTGGAGACGCCAGCCAAGTATCCCAGCCTTCTACCACTCTCCTCGTGCCGCTGATTTGTGTTTCATGACATTTACCCGTATAAAATATGACTTGAATTCAGGTGCAGTATTTTGAGTTTTGAACCCTGAGCAGACCCAGAACATGCTGGAGAGATTCTATATCTGGTCTGGCCGGGGAACGCCTCGGGTCCACCAGGAGAAGCTGGGAAATGAGACCCAGCCCCAGATAAGAAAACAGATGGATTTTTCAGATATTTTACCAATATTTTCTGGGTACTTTCCCTGATATATTTGTATATTTTGATGGTATTAATTTGGATATTTTCCTGATACCATTTAGGAAACCTTTTAGACAAATCACTGATATTTTCCTTTCAGGTATTTTACCAATATTTTACTTACTTACTATGTTTCTTTTCCTAATATTTTATGTATATTTTATTGACAATACTTTGATTTTGTTTTTGATATTTTTCATTTATTGTATCGATATTTTTTTCAGTATTTCCCTGACATATTTCAGATATATTCCAGATATTTCAGATATATTCCAGATATTCCAGACTAATTTCGATTTTCTTCTGAAATTTTTCTGACATTTTCCCAATATTTTTCAAACATTTTACCAATATTGTACACATACTTTCCCTTATATTCTTTGTATATTTTCTGATATTATTTTGGATATTTTCCAGATATGCTCAAACCCAGGGCCATGCTCTTTACATTACCTCTTTTTTGTATGCTGCATGTAAGTGCAAGTGTAACAGAAATGCTGACAGGGAAACGGGATGAAATCAATGACACACTTCTTTCTTTTAAAACAGAGAAGTTATGCTTGTTAGTAATGCATGACTAATAATGATAATAATAATAATGTGGCTTGTTTCCCTGTTGTTCTCAGAGGGGGGAGGTGTTGAGGATTATCAGGAAGACAGCAGATGGATGGTGGCTGGCTCAGGACGCTAAAGGAAACAGAGGTGTGGTTCCAAAAACCTACCTGAAGGTACACGACCTGCTTAACATCTTCATCACATTAAACCTTCTTGTGCTGTTCATATTAAATGTCAGTAGCTGTCGCATGTTCCTGTAATGCACCAGTCCTGTATATCAATATCAAGCTGATACTGACGATAGACCGCATAGCTGAGGGAGCTAACAAGAAACATGTCAGCTGTTTGGAGATATTTCATGCTTACTTGCTTTTAATAATGAATAACTATTCAGTAAATTTATATTTATGCATTTCATGCATTTTGTTTTACAAATTGAGGAAAGCAATGTTCAAGCTAGGGCCATCAATCAATTGGAATATTTAACTGCAATTAATCACATGATGGTCCATAGTTACGATTCATCACAAATTCAAAATCAATCTAATTAAAGGGAGATAAGTCAAATATTTAATCGTCTTATCAACATGGGAGTGGACAAATATGCTTCTTTATGTAAATGTATCTATATATTTATTATTGTAAATGAATGAACAACACTAATCAATGCCAGATATTGTCCAGAAACCCTCCCAGGTTCTGACTTTAGCATCAACAATCTGCTCCAATCAGAACATGGCAAACTGCAGCCCAACAGGCAACAACAGCTGTCAGTGTGTCAGAGTGCTGACTTGACTAGGACTTGATCCAGACTGACTGGGACTATCATAAAGTGGGCATGTCTGTAAAGGGGAGACTGGTGGGGACCCAGAGAACCCATTTACATCCACACATCTGGAGGTCAGAGGTCAACGGGACCCCTTTGAAAACAGACATGACAGTTTGGAGCGTTATTTAACCTCCTTCACTACCAGCTAGTCTGACCTGGTTGTTCTCTAGTTTCAGATGAGACCAGGATCTTCACTCTAGATTTAAAATGGAGCCTCCGAAAGATTGATTGCGTTCATGTGTTATTAGGATAAAACGATTTTGCGTTCATGTGTTATTATCATGTTAACTTCGACAGACGTCAGTCCAGTCTGGTGTTGCCTTGCACATAACAGAATGATCTGGCCTCTTCCACACAGTGAAGTACACAGCTAAAACACTGATCGTGCATCCCTATCTAAAACCACTCACTTTTCAGATTGGCTCTGGTGTTGATGATGAAGATGATGATGACGATGATGAAGATGATGATGATAACAATGATGATGAAAAGGGCGATGATGATGACGACAATGAAGACAGTGAAGAAGAGACTGATGACCAACACAGACAGAGGTTCTACTTTTTTACCTTGTGGCTGTAGATTTTGCAGAGTGAGTGATGTCAGAAGTGAGTGATGTCAGAAGTGACCTCGTCAGCGGTTAAAGGGTTAAAGGAGCAGTGTGTAAGATTTAGTAGCATCTAGTGGTGAGGATGCAGATCACAACCAACTGAGTACCCCTCTGTGGCCTTCAGGTAAGGTAAAAATGTAAAGATCCCAGTCTAGAACCAGAGTTGGGTTTGTCCATTGTGGGCTTCTGTAGAAACATATCAACTCTTAATTTCAGGTGATTCAGTAAGGGATAATGTACAGCTAGCCGGACATCACCCTGAAGGACTTCATTTATAGCTAGCTGTACTTTATCCTGATTATTACATAGCTACTGACTGAAGAAATCAATAATATGACACAGAAACGGTCCAGAGTCCGACAACAGAACTGTGTCCATAGCAACGGTCCGTTATACGTAGCAACGGTCTGTTAAGGGGGCGGCAGTAGCTCAGTCCATAAGGACTTGGGTTAGGAGGCGGAGGTCACCGGTTCAAGTCCCCCATGGACCAAGACCAACTATTTGCTGGAGAGGTGCCAGTTTACCTCTTGGGCACTGCCAAGGTGCCCCTGAGCAAGGCACCAAACCCCCAACTGCTCTGGGCGCTTGTCAGGAGCAGCCCCCTCACTCTGACATCTCTCCATTGACGCATGTATATGTGTGAAATTAACAACAGAGTGTAAAACTGAATTTCCCTACGGGGATTAATCAAGGTTCATCTTATCTTATCTTATCTTATCTTATCTTATACATAGCAACGTTCTGTTATACGTAGCTGTTATATGTTTCAACAGTCTCTTATACGTAGCAAGGGTTTGTTATACATAGTAACTGTCTGCTAGAAAGTAATAACAGACTATAGAATGCGGTGATTGATCAATCAGAATCAAGTATTCAACAATAATGATTTAATTTGAATTCCTCTCTTCCTCAGCCGCAGTTCTCCACATTCCAACTGGACTACTGTCAAAAAGGCTTTGACTGAGGTAAATACCTACAACCACTGGTCCTGGACCTCATGCTGCTGGTGGTTTTCCTATCAACCAGTGTTAATGATATGATATGATTGGCTATACAATATATTTATGGTTTTCACTTTGTGACAGATTGATGCGACAGATGTGCTTGCTGCCATGGGGGCTATACCTTCAGGATTCAGACCATCAACTCTTAACAAACTGCTGGTGGAGGAAGGTCAGCACACACACACTATCAGACAGAAGTACACACATGGAGGGTTGTGTAATTTAAAGTGACAGGCTTGCTGCTGTTGATTACTGCTAAACTTGTCTCAGCACAAACTACACATTAATTCGCTATTTTGGGCTGTAATTAACAATTCTTTTCACTATCCATTAATCTGCCAGTAATTACTTACTTAATTACTTAAGTTTTAAGTGTCAGTGTCTTTTTCTAGGTATGACATACAGAGGAAGTCACTATGTTCAGCCTGAGCTCAGCCAATCAAAGCTCTCCTTTAGTGACCTCTTCCTGGATCCAAAAACTGGCAAGGTGAGACAGTCTCTATTAGCACTTTCACACCAATGACCAGGTTTATCTGACCCCTTTTGTCAATTCAAACCAAGCTATTCAACCCGGGCTGAACCCTGGTCAGGACATCTCAGATATGACCTGTGTCACAACCCGGGAGCAACGCATACCAATTAGCTCAGGTGTAAGAAATGTGTGTGGGGGGGGGGGGGGGGGGTCATCAATGTGTGCACAAACATAAAATATCACAGAATGATGCGTGTTTTTGGCATACAGTGTAAATATAGTCCACACAACATTTTGAGCTTTATAACATGAAGGAGATGCAGTGTGTCTACTAATAACCAGCAGAGGGCGTAATAGCACAACTAAAAGAGTACTCCCAAAGATCAAAGATTAAGTGAAGGACTTTGGTAAAATTAACACATATTTCAATTTCAATAAATAAAAATTACAAACACTATTTACTGTCACTTCTTCTATTTGTTCCATATGTATGGATCTGTAATGACATGAAACATACAGACAACATGCAGATTAACAGTATCTATCCATCCACATGAACATTTGAAAAAAAAAAAAAAAAAAAAACTTTTTCTTCCCCCGCGAGGAAAATTAAATTTTTTCTTTTTTTTTTTTTTTTTTTTATATACACACCACCCACACACACAAAACAACCACATTCATTATTATAAAGATTTAAAGGGGGGGGGGGCCCCTCCTCCCCCCCCCCCCCATTTTTGGGTTTTTTCCTTCCCCCGGGGGCCCCCCCCCGGCCCCCAAAAGGAAAAAACCCCCCCCCCCCCCTCCCAATTTCCCCTCTTTTTTTTTTCCCTTGGGGCTTTAAACCGGGACCCCCCCGTTCCCAAAACAACTCCCTACAAAATGAGCTACTGCCGCCCCCGTTCCTCTGTCTATCTACAGCACTATTTATCATGTATCAGACTACATTGTGCTATTTAATATGATAATATAGGCTACATTTACTAAAGGTTTAGACACTTTTGTAGACTGAAATATATGCTTCACTCACTCCACCGTCCCAGTAAAGATCTGCTTCATATAGTCGACCTACTGAAGTTGTTCAGTTGGTCATGTGGCAGCTGTTGGATAATGTGAGAGTTTGTCCAAATGTAATAAAGTTACGTTAGTCAAATACTCTGAGGATCTCCTTCCACCGACTTATAAATACCTCTGAGTAGTTTCTCAGTCTTTGTTGTAGCTGCTCTTCCTTTTCTTTGTGCTAGTTTCCATCATGCTCCTTCTAAATCTGCAGAGCTTGTGAGTTTGTGGTGACTCACCATTTTCCCCGTTGGGCACAGCGAAGCAAAGACGGTGAAATGTTAACCTGCACTTGACCCACGTGAGCTCAGTTTGACAGCAAACACAACGCCGTGATGACAGACTTCCTGCTTTCTACACAGCCGCTGGATAAACGACAGATTTTAGAAAAGTGTCTGTCCTGCAGCAGTTTGACTTTTGGAAACTAGAGCCAACATCGTCTCAATATGTGGGACGTGGGATAAAAATGCTATGCTGTCCCTCGTAAAGTGGGACATCTGATCACCCTATTTCTGCAGGAAGTGATGCATAGGATGCGTTGAAGTTAGTGTTGTTTGTTTACTTTAAAAGACCATAAGGCTTTGTAAAATATTAATAATTATTATTACAAAAGAATAAAAATGATATTTATTCAGGATCAGCAATCAAACGTGTGTAGATTCTCTTCTGACAAATCCCAAATCAGAAAACATTGCTGAAAGTCGGTGGGTTTTAAGAAGAAATGTCTTCTTAAGAGCAGTTGGTGAATGTCAGATTTCTCACACTGCAAATCACACTCATACACTGTCACATTCCTGCTGTGTCCCGTAGGTTCGGTCTCGGCAGGTCCGGACTTGTGTTTGTTTCAGTCTGTGGAGCTGCAGGATGATTCCTACTCCTGGGGTCGGAGTTCAGGTCCTCAGCAGACACATCCGCCTCTGTGCCTTCGATGGAAGTCAGGTGGGCCATTTCTGGTGGATATACAGCTTTATGCCACGCTCTACTTCCTAACCCAACCTAAGTCTCTGCGCTGAGGATAAATAAATACCGGTACTGTTGATTTATTCATTGGTAATGTTTATTAATGCAAGCATTGCATTTTGTTTGTGTTGTATGTTTTTCTCATGTACTTTTAGTCTGACAATAAAGATGAACTGAAGTGAAGTGATTAGCTAAAATAGCTGTATAAGTCCATGTATAGTTAGAAAGACTCTTGTATCTTGTATCATTATATACATGCCATATCTCAGACAACTTTCATTCATATATGACACATTCACTCTCTGGTTCCATCCCAGACTTTTTAAAAATGAGCTGGACTTGTGTTTCAGGTGTTGAGTAACATCCACACAGTGAGAGCAACGTACAACTCCAAGAGCGCCAAGACCTGGAGCTTCTCTCCGAAGGTACGTTCACGGCATTATCCACTGTTGGTGTTGTTTTCCTCTGCTCTCCAGTCAGAGGCCTGAACTAGGAAGCAGGATCTGGAGTTAATGAGGTAACTTCAGGTTCAATCCTTCAGGGTTTTCCTTCCTACGGAGGTGGTTCTCTTCTTACAGGGGTAGATCACCATGGCAACTGATGCTGAACACCTGACCTGCTCCGGTGCATGTTATGTTCGATAAGAGCACAACTCTATTAAAGAGCCACCTACTGACCAGTCAGATTGTAAGACAATATCACATAAACACAAAGAAGCTGCAGTCTTAATCCAGGCTAAAACAAACACTGTTAATACCGATGGATGCAGGACGGACGTTTATGCTGTGGGTGTGTACTGCTTTGAATTATGTTTTCAGATGTACTTTTGCACTTGATCATAAGTCTGTTTCACACCACCAGAGACAGAGACACAGCTAAAGAAGGTTGAAACTGGCTGAAATAGTCATACATGCCACATTGTTGGGTGTAATGAAACGTAGTCTATTCATCCGTTATAAAGATTCTTATAACATCGCCGCCCCATCTACACGACTACATCTAACTTTTGAGTGTTCTGTTTAATTAGTAAGCCTGTTTTATATTTACACACTGATACATTGGCATTTTTTTCTTTTTCCAGCTGTCCTTCCTCCTTTTTCAGCTTCAGCTGTGTTAATTGTAGTCTGATTATGTGATTAACTTCCTGGTATTTGTCTGATATTCTAGCTTGCTCTTGGCTCTGTTGACAGTAGACTTGTCCATGTTTGTGACTGGTCACAAACATAGTCTCACCTCTTTCATGTAAACACACTGAGAGATCCTCTGAGATCCTCTGGGTATGATGATGATACCCTGCCTGGGTAGGATGAAGATACCCCGGGTATGTCTGGCTTCGTAGTACATGCCTCTGGCCTTGTGAACTTTACTCAAACTCAAACTACTGGCACCTGAAAAGCTCAAAATAAAATGATAGCATTAAAGTTGATTATAATTTCAGTGTGTTTGCTCCAGATGACAGGTATCCTACCCACCCTCCTGAATGGAGACTGTTTCCTACGCTGCAACTCTGCATCTCCTGACCTCGGTATCCTCTTTGAACTGGGAGTCACCTTCATACGCAATGTGAGGACAAACACACACTACAGCTACGATGAGAGCTGTTTGAATCCTATAGATATTGAGAAAAAGTGCTTCAATGCTCCCTTTATTAGCTCCTTTAGCTGTTCCAAATGTTTTGGATAGTGACATGCTGGAAATAGAGGTACAAACGTATAGAGGTAAGAGGCAAGATAATATTCATTTAGTAAAATCACAGACACCATTAACATGGTCAACTTTGCCCAGTAGCCTGTAGCATTTTGGGAGGAGATCTGGTTCAGTCAGTTGGAGTAAAATCTACCAGTGGTGCATGCTATAGTAAATTAAAGTTACAGCTGTGACCTGTCAGATTCTTTAATCACATTCGTGTATGTGAGTCTGCTATGTATTAAGTGACTAGTAATTGATGTACATTTTTGTTGGATACCAGCTGATGTTGGAGTAGAAGGAGCTTTAAGTCTCATCCCACCAACTGGGGTCCCACAGACCCAGAGGTCTACTTTTTATCATATCTCACTGCTGCTTTATTCTAGCATTCCAGTCTTTCATGACAGCTTCATGTCATTGTTTTCTGTTTCTATTTTAATTAGTGCTCTTTAAGCAGACAGATGTATTGTGGAGCGAGGGGAGCCCAGTCAAAAGTACCCTATTAGCTTACTGTACATTCCTGGACTTCATCATGTTTTCCATCCAGGTCAAGGAAAAGTGGTCAGATAAAGACAACAGGTCGTCTCCTCTTTGACTTTTTGACTGCAGCCATAGAATCACAGAGGAAATGGAAAATGCTGGGACTTTTTTTATTAAAAAGCTGAATGTACAAGTGGACAGTTATTAACACAGCAGAGTTGTGTCTGAACTCCTGTATGTGTTTCAGTCTACAGGTGAGAGAGGAGACCTGAGCTGTGGCTGGGCTTTCCTCAAACTGACCGACGACACTGGGAATCCTCTCCCAAACAGGTACACACACACACACACACACACACACACACACACACACACACACACACACACACACACACACACACAAGTGTATGCTGAAAAAGCATCATATCACTAGGATATGATTGGCCATATTAGAGGGAATGATCGTTTTTACATCATGATTCTCATTTTCATTGAAAAACTTATTACAGTGATTAGAGTGTAATTTTTGCAGAGATCTGCACCAAACAAAGATGTTTTCTGAAGTCTGTACAGTAATAAACATCAGATCAGCTGGCTGTCACCACTTTTAAATCCAATCTTAAAACTCACTCCAGTCAGCTGAGTTTCAGTCTTTTGTGTGCTGTTGAATGTACATGTGCATGCAAATGTAATTGTATAAATATTTATATGCTTGTTTCTTGATTCACATACTCTATTGTTTTTATTTCATTATTTATTCTGTAGGCCATGTTTCAGTTTTGATAAAATGTGGATTAATTGTGCAGCCCTAGTGCATGCAGTATTACATCCACAAAAATGCCAGATACACCTTATTGTGCATGTGTTCATAAATGCAGCCAGCCACAAACATACTGTATGTTCATGCATCCAGACAGTCTTTTACTTATTTTTACAGCATCCGTCGTGTTGAATATATAGAAACAACCAGAGAAGAAGATAGAGACGTACATAGTGACCCATTACACCACCACCACCACCATGTGACTCGGTGGTGAGAGGTCATGGCCATTTCACATTGACTATTTCAGTGATGTAATAAAACTGCAGCCTCCTCTATTGCAGGGACATATTTGAAAGATTGACTGGATAACTGTGAAACTCATTCCACCTGCTGTATGAGTGATGTGATATAATGTGATGGGTAAGATCTAATCTAGAGTAATCTAACCTGTGTGTAGGACCTATGAGCTGCCTGTGAATGGTGGCACTCCCTTTGAGAAGGACGTTACGATGGAGGCGTCAGCCACCAGAGGATGTACGAAGACGCAGCAGAGCCCAGCACTCACGTTTCTCCTCAGACCTGTTCAACAATCACCTGTTCAACAAGTTGTTCAACAAGATTCTCCTCCCCCTCCTCCTCCTCTCTCCTCCTCCTCCTCCTCTCTCCTCCTCTCTCCTCCTCCTCTCTCCTCCTCTCTCCTCCCCCTCCTCCTCCTCTCTCTTCCTCCTCCCCTCTCCTCTCTCCTCTCTCCCCCTCTCTCCTCCTCCTCCTCCTCCTCCTCCCTCCTCCTCTCTCTCTCCTCCTCTCTCCTCCTCCTCTCCTCCTCCTCCTCTCTCCTCCCCCTCCTCCTCTCTCCTCCTCTCTCTCCTCCTCCTCTCTCCTCCTCTCTCCTCCCCCTCCTCCTCCTCTCTCTTCCTCCTCCTCTCTCCTCTCTCCCCCTCTCTCCTCCTCCTCCTCCTCCTCCTCCTCCTCCTCCTCCTCTCTCCTCCTCTCCTCCTCCTCCTCCTCCTCCTCCTCCTCTCCCTCCTCTCTCCTCCTCCTCCTCTCTCCTCTCTCCTCCTCTCTCCTCCTCCTCTCTCTTCCTCCTCCTCTCTCTTCCTCCTCCTCTCTCCTCTCTCCTCCTCTCTCTTCCTCCTCCTCTCTCCTCTCTCCCCCTCTCTCCTCCTCCTCCTCCTCCTCTCCTCCTCCTCCTCCTCTCCTCCTCTCTCCTCCTCCTCCTCCTCCTCTCCTCTCTCCCCCTCTCTCCTCCTCTCTCCTCCTCCTCCTCCTCCTCCCTCCTCCTCCTCCTCCTCCTCCTCCTCCTCCTCCTCCTCTCCCCTCCTCCTCCTCCTCCTCCTCCTCCTCTCCTCCTCTCTCCTCCTCCTCTCCAGCTGGTGTTTTCCATCAGATGCTTCAGGCCCGGCAGCAGCCCAAACTCATCGTAAAGTTGAAATCATCCAGCAGCCACACCAGAACTCAGCTCAGGTGGATCAATAGATTATGAATATGTGATCCATATATCAGTAACTTCTATACATCATCTATATATCAGTAACAATAATCATGACTGGATTTATTTAGACACAATCATTACTCGCCTCATGAATTAACTATACTGTAGCACCTCCTGGTCCTGAGTGGTGACCCGACTGTAGCACCTCCTGGTCCTGAGTGGTGACCCTACTGTAGCACCTCCTGGTCCTGTGTGGGGACCCTACTGTAGTACCTCCTGGTCCTGAGTGGTGACCCTACTGTAGCACCTCCTGGTCCTGTGTGGTGACCCGACTGTAGCACCTCCTGGTCCTGTGTGGTGACCCTACTGTAGCACCTCCTGGTCCTGTGTGGTGACCCTACTGTAGCACCTCCTGGTCCTGAGTGGTGACCCTACTGTAGCACCTCCTGTCCTCGTGGTGACCCTACTTAGCACCTCCTGTCCTTTGTACCCTACTTAGCACCTCCTGTCCTGTGTGGTGACCCTACTGTAGCACCTCCTGGTCCTGTGTGGTGACCAGACTGTAGCACCTCCTGGTCCTGTGTGGTGACCAGACTGTAGCACCTCCTGGTCCTGTGTGGTGACCCTACTGTAGTACCTCCTGGTGCTGAGTGGTGACCCTACTGTAGCACCTCCTGGTCCTGTGTGGTGACCCTACTGTAGCACCTCCTGGTCCTGAGTGGTGACCCTACTGTAGCACCTCCTGGTCCTGTGTGGTGACCCTACTGTAGCACCTCCTGGTCCTGTGTGGTGACCCTACTGTAGTACCTCCTGGTCCTGAGTGGTGACCCTACTGTAGCACCTCCTGGTCCTGTGTGGTGACCCTACTGTAGTACCTCCTGGTCCTGAGTGGTGACCCTACTGTAGCACCTCCTGGTCCTGAGTGGTGACCAGACTGTAGCACCTCCTGGTCCTGAGTGGTGACCCTACTGTAGCACCTCCTGGTCCTGAGTGGTGACCCTACTGTAGCACCTCCTGGTCCTGAGTGGTGACCCTACTGTAGCACCTCCTGGTCCTGTGTGGTGACCCTACTGTAGTACCTCCTGGTCCTGAGTGGTGACCCTACTGTAGCACCTCCTGGTCCTGAGTGGTGACCAGACTGTAGCACCTCCTGGTCCTGAGTGGTGACCCTACTGTAGCACCTCCTGGTCCTGTGTGGGGACCCTACTGTAGTACCTCCTGGTCCTGAGTGGTGACCCTACTGTAGCACCTCCTGGTCCTGTGTGGTGACCCGACTGTAGCACCTCCTGGTGCTGAGTGGTGACCAGACTGTAGCACCTCCTGGTCCTGTGTGGTGACCAGACTGTAGCACCTCCTGGTCCTGTGTGGTGACCCGACTGTAGCACCTCCTGGTGCTGAGTGGTGACCCTACTGTAGCACCTCCTGGTCCTGTGTGGTGACCAGACTGTAGCACCTCCTGGTCCTGTGTGGTGACCCGACTGTAGCACCTCCTGGTCCTGAGTGGTGACCCTACTGTAGTACCTCCTGGTCCTGCGTGGTGACCAGACTGTAGCACCTCCTGGTCCTGTGTGGTGACCCTACTGTAGCGCCTCCTGGTCCTGTGTGGTGACCCTACTGTAGCACCTCCTGGTCCTGAGTGGTGACCAGACTGTAGCACCTCCTGGTCCTGAGTGGTGACCCTACTGTAGTACCTCCTGGTCCTGAGTGGTGACCCTACTGTAGCACCTCCTGGTCCTGAGTGGTGACCAGACTGTAGCACCTCCTGGTCCTGAGTGGTGACCCTACTGTAGTACCTCCTGGTCCTGAGTGGTGACCCTACTGTAGCACCTCCTGGTCCTGTGTGGTGACCCTACTTACCACCTCCTGGTCCTGTGTGGTGACCCTACTGTAGCACCTCCTGGTCCTGCGTGGTGACCAGACTGTAGCACCTCCTGGTCCTGCGTGGTGACCAGACTGTAGCACCTCCTGGTCCTGCGTGGTGACCCTACTGTAGCACCTCCTGGTCCTGCGTGGTGACCAGACTGTAGCACCTCCTGGTCCTGCGTGGTGACCCTACTGTAGCACCTCCTGGTCCTGTGTGGTGACCCTACTGTAGCGCCTCCTGGTCCTGAGTGGTGACCAGACTGTAGCACCTCCTGGTCCTGCGTGGTGACCCTACTGTAGCACCTCCTGGTCCTGAGTGGTGACCAGACTGTAGCACCTCCTGGTCCTGCGTGGTGACCAGACTGTAGCACCTCCTGGTCCTGAGTGGTGACCCTACTGTAGTACCTCCTGGTCCTGGGTGGTGACCAGACTGTAGCACCTCCTGGTCCTGTGTGGTGACCAGACTGTAGCACCTCCTGGTCCTGCGTGGTGACCAGACTGTAGCACCTCCTGGTCCTGCGTGGTGACCCTACTGTAGCACCTCCTGGTCCTGTGTGGTGACCCTACTGTAGCACCTCCTGGTCCTGTGTGGTGACCAGACTGTAGCACCTCCTGGTCCTGAGTGGTGACCCTACTGTAGCACCTCCTGGTCCTGCGTGGTGACCAGACTGTAGCACCTCCTGGTCCTGCGTGGTGACCCTACTGTAGCACCTCCTGGTCCTGAGTGGTGACCAGACTGTAGCACCTCCTGGTCCTGCGTGGTGACCAGACTGTAGCACCTCCTGGTCCTGCGTGGTGACCCTACTGTAGCACCTCCTGGTCCTGAGTGGTGACCCTACTGTAGCACCTCCTGGTCCTGCGTGGTGACCACACTGTAGCACCTCCTGGTCCTGCGTGGTGACCCTACTGTAGCACCTCCTGGTCCTGCGTGGTGACCCTACTGTAGCACCTCCTGGTCCTGCGTGGTGACCCTACTGTAGCACCTCCTGGTCCTGCGTGGTGACCCTACTGTAGCACCTCCTGGTCCTGCGTGGTGACATGTTTTCCTCTTCAGTGTGCTTCCAGACACTCTGCTTCACTGTCTGGGCTGCGTCCAGCTGCTGGCTCTGCACAGGCAGCTGCTGGCCGACTCGCTGCTGGTGGACAGGCCGACCATGCACAACGCAGGTAACGCACACCTTCAGTGACTCTTGTGCATCATAGTTCATAGAAAGAATTCTGATTTCTGTGTGTTTCAGATCTGATATGCAGTCCTGTACTTTCTACTTTTCCTGTCCTGTTGGACCAACCAGACCTGCTGGATGCTCTCAGGGTCAGTACGGAGACCGTCATGGTCCAACTTACCCCAGTAACCACTTTATCAATCTGTAATGTATAATTCTTTATGAACAAACATGTATTCATTTTATTTTAAATAAATGTATTTTCTTTCAGAATGCCTGGCTGGAGGCTGAGACCAACATGAGCAGAGTGCAGAGGGTCAGTGTGGGTGTAATACCAGAAATAAATTTAAATATTATTATTATATATATATATATATATTATTAAATTTAAATTTAATACCAGAACAGACCTGGTGTGATAGTAAACCCTTCCTTCCTGTGTGTTCGCAGAGAGACTCGTCCTATTTAAAACAGGAGTTTGTGAAAGTCTACATGTCCTCCGTCTATCTCCTGCTCCACTCAGCCTCGCTGCCCCAGTATCGGTGGGCGGACCCGCCCTCAGAGGAGCAGCGGGCCAGAGTCATCTACGCCACCCTGGATGCTCTGAGACACGCCCAGCACACCAGCAGCCAAACAGGAGGCCCAGAGGTACAGGAGCATCTGGCCTTTGACATCACAGAGTTGACCTTCGACCTCCTCAGTGTAGCACGCTAACATCAAATCACTGTCAGAAGGGGATGATCTTCAGTGCAGATTTTACTGTAGAATTTAAGTGTATTCTGGACATACACAATAAAGACAACAAAACCCTTAAATGTGTCATAACTACACTGTGGAACATTTCAGAACAGGATGAGGCCGGTGGTTATTGCTCAGTACTTTCCGACTTCCAAACAGGAGCTCCATGTATTTGTTGGGGACTATTTTCAGCTGTGGATTAATACACATTTATTACACAGCTGTGTTACTCAATTCTGAATACTCAATCACAGCGTTCTGAGGTCTGGTTTTTCTCTATAGCAGAGCGTTTCTATGTATAGCAGAGCGTTTCTATGTATAGCAGAGCGTTTCTAGTATAGCAGAGTGTTTCTATGTATAGCAGAGCGTTTCTATGTATAGCAGTCTTCTTTTCGCGTTTCTTGTATAACAGAGCGTTTCTATGTATAGCAGAGCGTTTCTATGTATAGCAGAGCGTTTCTATGTATAGCAGAGCGTTTCTATGTATAGCAGAGCGTTTCTATGTATAGCAGAGCGTTTCTATGTATAACAGAGCTTTTTTTTTTTTTTTTTTATAATTTTCTTGTATAACAGAGCGTTTCTAGTATAGCAGAGCGTTTCTATGTATAGCAGAGCGTTTCTATGTATAGCAGAGCGTTTCTATGTATAACAGAGCGTTTCTAGTATAGCAGAGCGTTTCTATGTATAACAGAGCGTTTCTATGTATAGCAGAGCGTTTCTAGTATAGCAGAGCGTTTCTATGTATAGCAGTTTTTTTTTTTTTAGGCTTTTCTTGTATAACAGAGCGTTTCTATGTATAACAGAGCGTTTCTAGTTTTTTTATAACAGAGCGTTTCTAGTATAGCAGAGCGTTTCTATGTATAACAGAGCGTTTCTATGTATAGCAGAGCGTTTCTATGTATAGCAGAGCGTTTCTATGTATATCAGAGCGTTTCTATGTATAGCAGAGCGTTTCTATGTATAGCAGAGCGTTTCTATGTATAACAGAGCGTTTCTAGTATAGCAGAGCGTTTCTAGTATAGCAGAGCGTTTCTATGTATAGCAGAGCGTTTCTAGTATAGCAGAGCGTTTCTATGTATAGCAGAGCGTTTCTATGTATAGCAGAGCGTTTCTATGTATAACAGAGCGTTTCTAGTATAGCAGAGCGTTTCTAGTATAGCAGAGCGTTTCTATGTATAACAGAGCGTTTCTATGTATAGCAGAGCGTTTCTATGTATAACAGAGCGTTTCTATGTATAGCAGAGCGTTTCTATGTATAGCAGAGCGTTTCTAGTTATAGCAGAGCGTTTCTATGTATAGCAGAGCGTTTCTATGTATAGCAGAGCGTTTCTATGTATAGCAGAGCGTTTCTATGTATAACAGAGCGTTTCTATGTATAGCAGAGCGTTTCTATGTATAGCAGAGCGTTTCTATGTTTTATAGCAGAGCGTTTCTATGTATAACAGAGCGTTTCTATGTATAGCAGAGCGTTTCTATGTATAGCAGAGCGTTTCTATGTATAGCAGAGCGTTTCTAGTATAGCAGAGCGTTTCTATGTATAGCAGAGCGTTTCTATGTATAGCAGAGCGTTTCTATGTATAGCAGAGCGTTTCTTGTATAGCAGAGCTTTCTAGTATAGCTTTTTTTAGCGTTTCTGTGTATAGCAGAGCGTTTCTATGTATAGCAGAGCGTTTCTATGTATAGCAGAGCGTTTCTATGTATAGCAGAGCGTTTCTATGTATAGCAGAGCGTTTCTATGTATAGCAGAGCGTTTCTATGTATAGCAGAGCGTTTCTATGTATAGCAGAGCGTTTCTATGTATAGCAGAGCGTTTCTATGTATAGCGGTTTCTATGTATAGCAGAGCGTTTCTATGTATAGCAGAGCGTTTCTATGTATAGCAGAGCGTTTCTATGTATAGCAGAGCGTTTCTGTGTATAGCAGAGCGTTTCTATGTATAGCAGAGCGTTTCTATGTATAGCAGAGCGTTTCTATGTATAGCAGAGCGTTTCTATGTATAGCAGAGCGTTTCTATGTATAGCAGAGCGTTTCTATGTATAGCAGAGCGTTTCTATGTATAGCAGAGCGTTTCTATGTATAGCAGAGCGTTTCTATGTATAGCAGAGCGTTTCTAGTATAGCAGAGCGTTTCTATGTATAGCAGAGCGTTTCTGTGTATAGCAGAGCGTTTCTATGTATAGCAGAGCGTTTCTGTGTATAGCAGAGCGTTTCTATGTATATAGCAGAGCGTTTCTATGTATAGCAGAGCGTTTCTGTGTATAGCAGAGCGTTTCTATGTATAGCAGAGCGTTTCTATGTATAACAGAGCGTTTCTATGTATAGCAGAGCGTTTCTAGTATAGCAGAGCGTTTCTGTATCAGCTTTCTTTATAGCAGAGCGTTTCTATGTATAGCAGAGCGTTTCTTGTATAGCAGAGCGTTTCTATGTATAGCAGAGCGTTTCTATGTATAACAGAGCGTTTCTGTGTATAGCAGAGCGTTTCTATGTATAGCAGAGCGTTTCTATGTATAACAGAGCGTTTCTAGTATAGCAGAGCGTTTCTGTGTATAGCAGAGCGTTTCTATGTATAGCAGAGCGTTTCTATGTATAGCAGAGCGTTTCTATGTATAGCAGAGCGTTTCTGTGTATAGCAGAGCGTTTCTGTGTATAGCAGAGCGTTTCTATGTATAGAGAGCGTTTCTATGTATAACAGAGCGTTTCTGTGTATAGCAGAGCGTTTCTATGTATAGCAGAGCGTTTCTATGTATAACAGAGCGTTTCTATGTATAGCAGAGCGTTTCTATGTATAGCAGAGCGTTTCTATGTATAACAGAGCGTTTCTATGAGGTATAGCAGAGCGTTTCTAGTATAGCAGAGCGTTTCTATGTATAGCAGAGCGTTTCTAGTATAGCAGAGCGTTTCTATGTATAGCAGAGCGTTTCTATGTATAGCAGAGCGTTTCTATGTATAGCAGAGCGTTTCTATGTATAACAGAGCGTTTCTATGTATAGCAGAGCGTTTCTATGTATAACAGAGCGTTTCTATGTATAGCAGAGCGTTTCTATGTATAACAGAGCGTTTCTATGTATAGCAGAGCGTTTCTATGTATAGCAGAGCGTTTCTGTGTATAAGTAAATACTTGGTGCTCTTTGATTCAGTGGTTCTTGGGATGGACTGATACAGATCAGATATTGGGCTAATATTGACTAATAGCTTGATCTGATCTCGGTAACAATGGGGCCGATCTGTGCAGTTCAGTTCTATGTTTATACACTATATATATTATATTCTGTAATTTTAACTTCTGTTTAAGTTTTGATCAATATGTTGCTGCAATAAAAAGGTTTACACTTGAATTGTAATTACTGTTAATTTAATAGATTTTTTACCAAGTTGCTGGTGTCGGATTTATTATTTTAATAAAGATCAATACAATAAATTTCTGTCAGTATTTATTGGTCACATTTTGTTTTATAAAGTTAGGAAAGCAATTTTTAAGTTATCCCTGATGTTGCTTTACTCATAAACGAGTGTTTCCCAAACTCTTTCACGTCAAGGACCCCTAAATGTACACAAATTAGACCACAGACCCCCATGACCACTCCACACCAGACAGGTAGATCCAGAATAACACCACCTCCTCTCCACACCAGACAGGTAGATCCAGAATAACACCACCTCCTCTCCACACCAGACAGGTAGATCCAGAATAACACCACCTCCTCTCCACACCAGACAGGTAGATCCAGAATAACACCACCTCCTCTCCACACCAGACAGGTAGATCCAGAATAACACCACCTCCTCTCCACACCAGACAGGTAGATCCAGAATAACACCACCTCCTCTCCACACCAGACAGGTAGATCCAGAATAACACCACCTCCTCTCCACACCAGACAGGTAGATCCAGAATAACACCACCTCCTCTCCACACCAGACAGATCGAGTATTTCAGTATGAGTACAGAGCTTTGGAGAGTCAGGGTATCACATACACATGACATGAATGGCACATCTGTCCATAATGGATAAGATAAGATAAGATAAGATATTCCTTTATTGGTCCCACAGTGGGGAAATTCACAATGGAGGGGGGATCCCTCTTCTGTTGCTCTTCCTGAGGTTTCTTCCTTTATTTTTCCCTGTTTAAAGTGTTTTGAGGGCAGTGTTTCCTTATCCGATGAGGGATTTGTATCCTGTACAGATTGTAAAGTCCACTGAGGCACAATTGTGATTTTGGGCTGTACAAATAAAATTGTTTTGTCAGTGTAGAAAAATGTCATTATGACACGTTTTGACATAGTTTGACACGCAGGACACGATCGTAAGTCTTTCTTATGCCCACATGTCCAGATTCGTGTCACGAAACTTATCAGGCACCAACATGAAACATCGGCTTATCAACAAAATCACCATCACACGGCAGCCATTTCCTCACCAGCAAGTCATCCTGCAGGAAATAACCATGCGCAACATTTCATATCTCAGTCTTCGAAAACGCACTATCCAATAAATTGGACATACTGATGAGTCTGCTGGCTCCTAACCCACCTATCTCCAGAGACACGCGACATCGGGCAGGGAAACCCCACGATCTGAATTTCCCTCTCCCCCACTGCGCACTGGAGCAGGCGAACATAGTACGGCACTGTGCGCGCGTTACGGCGCAGGCTGGAAATACCTCCGGATACACCGACCACTTTCACCTGGCTCCCCAGAAACAAGCGGTTTAGAAGTAACCACGGGAAGAGGAGGCCCCTCCGCCCACACGGCACCACCAGCCAGATCGTTGCCCAGAATCATGACCCCACCATCAACTGGCAGCACTGGGCGCGCACCGACAACTGCAACACCCTGTACCAGATCACATTCCAGCACCATGTTATGCCGTGGAACAGGTATCAGCTCCATCCCCATCCCCGCACGAGGATAAAATCTCCCGTCTCTGCCTGACCCGGCAATGAATGAGTGCGTGGCACCAGTATTACGCAAAACCTTTTACTGAGACACGCTCCTTACTGCCAACTAAAGACACAACATCAGCAATAAAAAGGTTCAAAACCGTCACCCGGGTCAACACAAACAGGCTTCACCCCCAGAACACTGGAAGAAGCGAGAGCAGGAGATACAGATTTACGCACACTGCTAGGTCCGAAAGAGGCTTCCCCTTTCCAAATATGATCCTCTCCAATAAAAAGACAAAACAGTTTTAATCTCGCCCTTAACTGTCTTACCAGCAACATCAGTGTCATAGTACTCAGCTCCCTGCATCAGTTGCTCTTTTGTGCAGCCCTGAACAATCCCCTCTGAAGGCGCATCAAAACTCAGACAGAATCCATAATATTTCGTGTAGTGGACCCAACAGAATGCGTTAACCTCCCCAAATGCACATATGAGGCAAAACTAACCCCATGGAGTTTTCCCCACTGACTGCCTACCCCAAATCTTACTACCACTCAACCCTGGTCTTCATGCAGCTTGTGGTGGGTATTTACGCACGATAAACCAGTGTGATTTGAGAGGCGACCTGCGAGCAGGCAACCCCCGACACCACACGGATGTGCCCCCGAGACAACTGGCAATAGACAGTTGACGCTAACCACGTCGCCACAACACTATTAAAAAAACAAACTGACGCAACCCAAAGGGGTAGCGCCACACCACCTAACAGGGGAAACTCCAAATACAGCGCATCGGGGTGGCAACACCGACCTTCTCCTCGGGACCACCAGCTGATTCCCACAGAAGAAGGGGAAACCAAGCACCACAACTGCCTAACACGTGGTGTATCGCCCATGATCCATGCGCAACCCAGACAAAGCACAACAGACACAATCACACACGCACCAGGGCCAAATCACCGGATTAACGCGCGCTGCATGTGTCAAACAAACAGGTCACACTATCCAAACGTATCAATTATCTTAACATCTCTTCAATTAAGTTACCGAACAAATGTAGACGAGCCCCCACTTTATCACGACCTGGCTCTGACGGCCATGACAAGGAGGGAGGCACCATGTTAAGGAGCAACATAAGTCATTTATTTAACAGAAAATGACTGAAAGTATACATTAAGCAAAAGACAACAGAGCGTGGGGTGCGGATCAGTAAAATGAGCGTGAGGTGCAGGTTGTGTGCGTGAAGAGTGGAAGTGTGAAAATTAATCAGAAAGATTAAAACTTGTGCTGCCACATCATCCACGATGCCTGCAGAGAGAGCGAGAGGTCGATTAACAGGCTGGATTTATAGGCCGGGAGACACCTGGCCCAGGTGTCACAGCGGGCACTGATCACCACGCTGCCACGGCAGGGAGTAGTGCCACGCCACCAACAGCAGGGGCGCCAAAAGTCATAGTACAGTATGTCGAAAATGACAAAAAAATCCCTGCATAGTATGATAAAAAATAAAGAAAAAGCCTTAGTACAGTATGACAAAAAGATAAGTCAAAGTATAGTATGTCGAAAAAAATTATGATAAAAATGTCACACTATAGCATGTTGATTTAAAAAAAAAGTCATATTATAGTATGTCGAAATATTTCATAAAAATGTCACAGTATAGTATGATGAAAAATATGAAAAAGGCCAGTTTTTTTTTAAAAAAAAAAAAAAGTCATATATGTTGAAAAACTTTCATGAAAAAAAGTCACAGTGTAGTATGTTGAAAAAAATGATAAAGTCCTATTATAGTATTTAAAAAAATCACAAAAAAGTCATAGTATAACATGTCGAATTAAAAAAAATTATGATGAAAAATATGAAAAAAGTCTGAATTGTCAAAACATTTAATGAAAAAAGTCAGTATAGTATGCTGAAATTTAAAAAAAATCATAGTATAGCATGTCGAATAATAAAAAATCATATTATAGTATGTCGAAATATTTACCTGTAAAAATTCATTGTACAGCATGTCAAAAAAATCATAAAGTCATCGTATAGCATGATGAAAAATTCATGAAAAAGTGTCATACTATAGTATGTCTAATTGTTATATTCTTCATGGGTTTTTTCACATACTATATTATTATTTATTATGACATACTATGCTATTTGTGCATTCCAATACTAATACTACTCTATGGTCCAAATACCTACAAAGTATCTCACATGAAATATGCCAAGAAGACCAGGATGTCCTACTACATCCGGCGGCATTTTACAGTATGTGCTCTTTCCTGACTCGGAGGTTTAGCCTGATTTAGTCCAAATGAACTCTCAGACGTTCTGATCTAATCTGAATTCTGCCTAGCAACTGACTGTGAGGAGATGTGTGATTGGTCCACTGAGCAGCTGCAGGATCTCTGTGTCTCTACATGAGATATAAAATCTATAAACTGTGATTTATTCGTATTGGACTTTCTCTGTGAATAAATTGTGAAAAGTGAAGTGAACTTGTCCTTTATGGGACCCCGGTGGTGACTTCCTGCGTCACGGCCTGATGTCCTTGAACCTCAGCTGACATCAGCAGAGTTAATCTGTTCCTCTGATCTCATTAACATTGCTGATCTGGTTAACCACCTGCACACTCTGTCAAACACTGTCAAACAGTTCAGATACTGCAAGACACTGTCAAACAGTTCAGATACTGCAAGACACTGTCAAAAACAGGTCAGATACTGCAAGACACTGTCAAACAGTTCAGATACTGCAAGACACTGTCAAACAGTTCAGATACTGCAAGACACTGTCAAAAACAGGTCAGATACTGCAAGACACTGTCAAACAGTTCAGATACTGCAAGACACTGTCAAAAACAGGTCAGATACTGCAAGACACTGTCAAACAGTTCAGATACTGCAAGACACTGTCAAAAACAGGTCAGATACTGCAAGACACTGTCAAAAACAGGTCAGATACTGCAAGACACTGTCAAACAGTTCAGATACTGCAAGACACTGTCAAACAGTTCAGATACTGCAAGACACTGTCAAAAACAGGTCAGATACTGCAAGACAGTGTCAAAAACAGGTCAGATACTGCAAGACACTGTCAAAAACAGGTCAGATACTGCAAGACACTGTCAAACAGTTCAGATACTGCAAGACACTGTCAAAAACAGGTCAGATACTGCAAGACACTGTCAAAAACAGGTCAAAAAAGATACTGCAAGACACTGTCAAACAGTTCAGATACTGCAAGACACTGTCAAAAACAGGTCAGATACTGCAAGACACTGTCAAACAGTTCAGATACTGCAAGACACTGTCAAAAACAGGTCAGATACTGCAAGACACTGTCAAAAACAGTCCCTCTTCAGATACTGCAAGACACTGTCAAAAACAGGTCAGATACTGCAAGACACTGTCAAAAACAGTTCGGATACTGCAAGACAGTGTCAAAAACAGTTCAGATACTGCAAGACACTGTCAAACACAATTCAGGTACTGCAAGACACTGTCAGACAGTTCAGATACTGCAAGACAGTCTCAAACACAGTTCGGATACTGCAAGACAGTGTCAAACACAGTTCGGATACTGCAAGACACTGTCAGACAGTTCAGATACTGCAAGACACTGTCAAAAACAATTCGGATACTGCAAGACAGTGTCAAACAGTTCGGATACTGCAAGACACTGTCAAACACAGTTTGGATACTGCAAGACACTGTCAAACACAGTTTGGATACTGCAAGACCCTGTCAAAAACAGTAAGGATACTGCAAGACAGTGTAAAACACAGTTCAGATACTGCAAGACACTGTCAAACAGTTCAGATACTGCAAGACACTGTCAAAAACAGGTCAGATACTGCAAGACACTGTCAGACAGTTCAGATACTGCAAGACAGTCTCAAACACAGTTCAGATACTGCAAGACAGTGTCAAACACAGTTCGGATACTGCAAGACACTGTCAAACACAGTTTGGATACTGCAAGACCCTGTCAAAAACAGTACGGATACTGCAAGACAGTGTCAAACACAGTTCAGATACTGCAAGACACTGTCAAATACAGTTCAGATACTGCAAGACACTGTCAAAAACAGTTCAGATACAGCAAGACACTGTCAAAAACAGTTCAGATACTGCAAGACACTGTCAAAAACAGTTCAGATACAGCAAGACACTGTCAAAAACAGTTCAGATACTGCAAGACACTGTCAAAAACAGTTAAGATACTGCAAGACACTGTCAAAAACAGGTCAGATGCTACAAGACACTGTCAAAAACAGGTCAGATACTGCAAGACACTGTCAAACACAATTCAGATACTGCAAGACACTGTCAACCACAATTCAGATACTGCAAGACACTGTCAGACAGATCAGATACTGCAAGACACTGTCAGACAGATCAGATACTGCAAGACCCTGTCAAAAACAGTACGGATACTGCAAGACAGTGTCAAACACAGTTCAGATACTGCAAGACACTGTCAAATACAGTTCAGATACTGCAAGACACTGTCAAAAACAGTTCAGATACAGCAAGACACTGTCAAAAACAGTTCAGATACTGCAAGACACTGTCAAACACAATTCAGATACTGCAAGACACTGTCAACCACAATTCAGATACTGCAAGACACTGTCAGACAGATCAAATACTGCAAGACACTGTCAAAAACAGTTCAGATACTGCAAGACACTGTCAAAAACAGTTCAGATACTGCAAGACACTGTCAAACACAGTTCAGATACTCCAAGACAGTGTAAAAAACAGTTCAGATACTGCAAGACACTGTCAGACACCATTCAGATACTGCAAGACACTGTCAGACAGATCAGATACTGCAAGACACTGTCAAAAACAGTTCAGATGCTGCAAGACACTGTCAAAAACAGTTTGGATACTGCAAGACACTGTCAAAAACAGGTCAGATACTGCAAGACAGTGTCAAAAACAGTTCGGATACTGCAAGACACTGTCAGACACAGTTCAGATACTGCAAGACACTGTCAGACAGATCAGATACTGCAAGACACTGTCAAAAACAGTTCAGATGCTGCAAGACACTGTCAAAAACAGTTCGGATACTGCAAGACACTGTCAAAAACAGGTCAGATACTGCAAGACAGTGTCAAAAACAGTTCAGATACTGCAAGACACTGTCAAACACAGTTCAGATACTCCAAGACAGTGTCAAAAACAGTTCAGATACTGCAAGACACTGTCAAAAACAGTTCAGATACTGCAAGACACTGTCAGACACCATTCAGATACTGCAAGACAATGTCAGACAGATCAGATACTGCAAGACACTGTCAAACACAGTTCAGATACTGCAAGACACTGTCAAAAACAGTACAGATACTGCAAGACACTGTCAAAATCAGTTCAGATACTGCAAGACACTGTCAAACACAATTCAGGTACTGCAAGACACTGTCAGACAGTTCAGATACTGCAAGACAGTGTCAAACACAGTTCGGATACTGCAAGACAGTGTCAAACACAGTTCGGATACTG
This sequence comes from Pterois miles, assembly GCA_947000775.1. Lineage (NCBI taxonomy): Eukaryota > Metazoa > Chordata > Actinopteri > Perciformes > Scorpaenidae > Pterois > Pterois miles. The sequence goes on along the minus strand of CAMQGK010000242.1, from coordinate 1,416,646 downwards.
CAAGACACTGTCAGACAGTTCAGATACTGCAAGACAGTCTCAAACACAGTTCAGATACTGCAAGACACTGTCAGACAGTTCAGATACTGCAAGACAGTGTCAAACACAGTTCGGATACTGCAAGACACTGTCAGACAGTTCAGATACTGCAAGACACTGTCAAAAACCGGTCAGATACTGAAAGACACTGTCAAAAAAAGTTCGGATACTGCAAGACACTGTCAAAAACAGGTCAGATACTGCAAGACACTGTCAAAAACAGGTCAGATACTGCAAGACACTGTCAGTCACAATGTAAATATTGCAAGACACTCAAACACAGTAAAGATACTAAAAGACACTGTCAAACACATTAAAAATACTGCAAGATACTGTCAGACAGTTCAGATATATCAAGACACTGTCAAACACTGTAAAACACAGTAAAATACTACAAGACACTGTCAAACGCTGTATAAATACTACAAGACACTGTCAAACAGTACAAATATCACAACATTGTAAAACAGTTACTAAAATACTACTACTGTTTCATACTGTAAGATGATGTAAATACTACGGTATACTGTTACTATAAGACAATGTAAAAATACTATAAGGTACTGTGTCACACTGAAAGATAATATAAAAATACTACAAGGTGCTGTTTCACACTGTAAGATAATGTAAAAATACTACATAGTACTGTGTCACACTGTGAAATAATGTAAAAATACTACAAAGTACAGGATTACACTGTAAAAATTCTAAAAGGTACTGTTTCACACTGTAAGACAATGTCAAAATACTACAATGTACTGTTTCACACTGTACAATAATGTAAAAATATTACAAGGTACTGTTTCATACTGTAAGACAATGACAAAATACTACAAGACACTGTTTCACACTGTAAGACACTGTAAAAATACTACAATAAGTATCAAATAATGTAAAAATACTACAATAGACTCTTTCACACTGTACAACATTGTAAAAATACTGCAAGGTACTGTTTCACACTGTACAACATTATAAAAATACTACAGGTACTGTGTCACAGTAAAAAATAATGTAAAAACTTTACAAGGTACTGTGTCACAGTAAAAAACAATGTAAACATACTACAAGGTACTGTGTCACACTGTGAGATAATGTAAAAATACTACAAGGTAATGTGTCACACTGTGAGATAATGTAAAAATACTACAAGGTACTCTTTCACACTCTTCAACATTGTCAAAAAACTACAAGGTACTCTTTCACACTGGAAGCAGGGCTGGACTGGCTATTTGGCATAACCAGGCATTTACACCTGTATATACCCCTCTGTATACACCAGTATATACCCCTCTGTATACACCTGTATATACCCCTCTGTATACACCAGTATATACCCCTCTGTATACACTTGTATATAGCCCTCTGTTAAGACCTGTATATATCCTTTGGGGCGGCAGTAGCTCAGTCTGTAGGGAGTTGGCTTGGGAACCGGAGGGTCACCGGTTCAAGTCCCGACATGGACCAAAAACTGAGTGTGAACTGGTAGCTGGAGAGGTGCCAGTTTACCTCTTGGGCACTGCCGAGGTGCCCCTGAGCAAGGCACCAAACCCCCAACTGCTCGGGGCGCTTGTCAGGAGCAGCCCCATCACTCTACATCTCTCCATTACTGCATGTGTGTGTGTGTTTGTGTGCATGTACCATGTATAAGTTAAAACAGAGTGTAAATTGAATTTCCCACTGTGGGACTAATAAAGGTAGATCTTCTTCTTCTTCTTCTACACCAGTACATATCCCTCTGTATACATCTGTACATATGCAGGTATACACCGGTATATACACCAGTATACCCCTCTGTATACACCTGTATATACCTCTCTGTTAAGACCAGTATATATACCAGTATATCCCTCTGTATACACGTGTACATATGCAGGTATACCCCTCTGTATACACCTGTATATACTCTCTGTTAAGACCAGTATATATACCAGTATATCCCTCTGTATACACCTGTACATATGCAGGTATACCCCTCTGTATACACCTGTATATACCTCTCTGTTAAGACCAGTATATATACCAGTATATCCCCTCTGTATACACCAGTATATACCCCTCTGTATACACCTGTATATAGCCCTCTGTTAAGACCTGTATATACACCAGTACATATCCCTCTGTATACACCTGTACATATGCAGGTATACACCAGTATATACACTAGTATACCCCTCTGTTAAGACCAGTACATACACCAGTATACCCCTCTGTATACACCAGTATATATCCATGTATACACCTGTGTATATACCTGTATATATACCAGTGTATTCTTGTGTTTCCATGTCCAGAGACAGTGTTGTTATGATAAAAGATGAGTCAGACAGTTTGGTTTTAAGGTTTATAGGTTTTATGGTACACGGTGGAGCGACTACTAGCTCCTATCAACCCACAACAACACAACTCTCATCATCATCACAAAGAAAGTAAACACAAAAACATAAAGAAATATTACAACGTGTTACTGAAAACCGAACTTCTCTTGAGACTGACCCTTTAACCACTAAACAACCCACCTGATGTTATCTTACACCTGTGTGTTTTGTGTATAAAAACCTTCATGTTTCAGGTGTGAACCGGCATCGCTGTGACAGGAACCAGACGGCCACCGTGGGTAATTCACACCCTGAACTCTGTCTCGCAGACTCAATCCTCTACCCATCACCTGCGTCAGGTTAGCGAAGTTACAGTAGTGCTAACTTTGTATTAACGTTAACAAGCGCTCCTTTAGCTGACAAAACTGAAGCTGTGACCTTTGACAAAGAGCAGGTTAGCGATGTTGGCGTTAATGTTAGCTAGCACTCCTCCAGCAGAGGAAACTGAAGCTGTGACCTTTGACAAAGAGCAGGTTAGCGATGTTGGCGTTAATGTTAGCTAGCACTCCTCCAGCAGAGGAAACTGAAGCTGTGACCTTTGACAAAGAGCAGGTTAGCGATGTTGGCGTTAATGTTAGCTAGCGCAACTTGGACTATGGAAACTCAAGCTGTGATCTTTGAAAAAGATCAGGTTAGCGACCAACCTGAAAAAAACATGTCAGTGAAGAAGTTAGAGGACATGTGTTAGACATAGTTAGAAAGATATTTCCAAGTTATATAAACATTGTTGACTGCGTATATACTTCTACATATTACCGTATATACCTCTACATACTTCCGTACGTACCTGTATATACCTTATACCGTATACCATATACCTCTGTGTATATACAGTGTCATATACCTGTACATACGGATGTACCTCCATATATACCTGTATATGACTCTGTATATATGGAGGTATGTACTGAATTATATATAGTACTTCTGTATATACCTCCTGCTGTTCGGTCCTGGGACAGCAGTGGAGGTGGAGCGTCTCTGTAGTTTTTGGATGTTGTGGCTGTCGGTTTCCATGTCAAACCAGTGTGTTTGCCGGTACAGACCAGAACCTGACCGATACTCCAGGTCTGAGACCGAGACCAGAACCTGACCGATACTCCAGGTCTGAGACCGAGACCAGAACCCGACCAATACTCCAGGTCTGAGACCGAGACCAGAACCCGACCGATACTCCAGGTCTGAGACACAAATAGCTGACAACGATGCATCCACTGACATCTGTTCTTCACATAAACAAACATGTTTGGCAAGAAGCTCTGCTATGAGCTGATCAGAGATCAGTGGTGTGATGTATCGGTCGGGCGTCTGGCAGGAAGCATTAATTGGGGGGTGGGGGGGTGTAACGTTAAATCCCGTCCCAGAAGTTTTATTTACAGCAGCGGGTTTTAGTTCCTCCTGGTTAAAAATAAACTCTGTTTAACATATTTACACTGTATGGAAAATATATCAACAATCACAATAATTAAATAATGACTTGTTCACTTTGAACGTGTGTGTGTTGTGTGTGTGTGTGTGTGTGTGTGTGTGTGTGTGTGTGTGTGTGTGTGTAGTATTGTAACATGTACAGATGCTGTTGAAGACCTGAGTCCTGTGTGGTGGGCGGGGCACTCAGGTGGTGGCCTCAGGTGCATCTCCGCCCTCCACCTGGTTGCTTTTCCCCAGCGTCTTCAGCTTGGCGAGCATCTCGCCAAACGTCTCCTTCACGCCTTTCTCCAGCAGCCAGCCTTCGCTCTCACACTCCGGGTTCTCCGGGTCCTCCATCGTCTCCAGAGCCGTGGTCAGGTACTTCAACCCCGCCATGTCTGCCGACTGGCATACACACACACGCACACGCACACACGCACACACACACACACACACACACACACACACACACACACACACACACACACACACATCATGTATACTGTATCATGTCATAGCATTATTGTGCTGTGGCTAATATGGTCAACAGGCTGGAGGTCACTGTTTGAATGTTGGGAGGAACACCAGTGTAGGATAAAAAAATAATACAGAAAATAATAATAATAAAAATGATAATTATAATAGGGGTGGCATGGCGGCATGGGTTTACACCAGGTTCTCTGGTTTCCTCCCATAGTCCAAAGACATGCAGGTTAAGTGCTGACTCTAAGTGTCCCATAGGTGTGAATGTGAGAGTGAATGGTTGTCTGTCTGTGTCAGTCCTGTGATAGTCTGGAGACCTGTGCAGGGTGAACCCCACCTTAGCCCCTTGTCAGTTGGGATTTGCTCCAGCCCCCCTACCACCCTGAACAGGATAAGAGGTTATGGATAACAGATGGATGAATAACCATAATAATAAAGATTAAAGAAGGAATAAAAGAAAGTACTTCTCTCATATCAGCTTCAGGATGAGTACCAGGAAGCATTTTATTAATGCTCCAGATGTACTAAAGTTTCTTCCTCAGTTTTTTTTAGAGCATTTACAGCTGTGAAGACGCCTTCAGGGGAAACAGAGAGCTGAACGTGTTCGTAATGTAGAGGGTGATTTGATTGGTTGTTGGTTGTGTAGAGGAGGTTGCTGATTGGTCACAGACTAGAGAGGAGGCTGTTGATTGGTCACAGACTACAAAAAGCTTCAGTGAAGAGAGTGAAACAGACCTGAGACCAACAGCAGCAGTAAAGACATGACTGAGTTCATCGTGTTGTTGGTATCCATCACCTGGCGTGACGCCTCAAATCAAAGCTGTTGTTTTGACCCACATCAGTAACTGTCGTTCATCTGATCTTCCCAGAATGCAACATGCTGCTGCTGCTGCAGATTAACCCCCCCCAGAATAGTTCTTGATCCTGTGTGAGCCTGACCACTGGTCAGTGGCTTAGCGCACTGCCACCTCGCCATCGACTCAACTCCAAAAGGAGAAACTATTTATCTATATATCTGAACCACTGACCCAGGATCAGATTCTAGATCTACATACTGTATCTGAACCACTGACCCAGGATCAGATTCTAGATCTACATACTGTATCTGAACCACTGACCCAGGATCAGATTCTAGATCTACATACTGTATCTGAAACACTGACCCAGGATCAGATTCTAGCTCTACATACTGTATCTGAACCACTGACCCCAGGTCAGGTTCAGGATCTATATATCAGAACCACTGACCCCGGAAGAAGAAGAATAACAAGAATAAGAACAAAACCAACAAGAACAAGATGAAGAAGAACAAAAAAGAAGAGCAAGAAGAGCAAGAAGAAGAAGAAGAAGGGAAGAACCCAACAGGCATCTTGCATTGGTTGATTAATTAAAGGTCATGGACCAACAAGGTTAGAACTAGGCTGCACTGAGGTTCCTCTCCCTAAACTCTTAAAGGAACTGGTCAACATTTAGTGTAATCCTCTTCCTCTAAATGTTGGACCGTTCCTTTGAGCGACTGCGTGGCTCAGGCTGGATGCTGATTGGCTGAGGCAGAGCCTTACCTCCAGGATGATGGTGGCGATGAGGAATACTCCAATGCTGTTCATCATGCTGCTGAAGTAATAGAAGAGGGCCTCACGGCAGCCCCGGGTCCAGATGTTGAGCTCCTCGATGCGGTGGTCATAGTCATAGTGGGCGGAATTATTGGTCAGGTGATGCTGGATGCAGGGTCGAGGGGACCCAGGGTTACAGCAGCTGAATGGGACGCTGTCCATCAGGTACTTCCCTTCCACGTTACTGAGGACACGACTACAGGACAAAGACAGTTAATTAAAGTTCACTGGACACTAGAGGGAGATCAGAGACTCCCTGAAACACCCTGAAACCTCCTGAACTCCTTGAAACCCCTGACCTCCTGAAACCCGCTGAAACCCGCTGAACCCCCTGAACCCTTTGACCTACCTGACTCCCTGAACCCTCTGAGCTCTGGATGAACCTTTTCTTCAAGTGACTATTTCTGTTTTCTTCGAAAGCCAATCATACGCAAAACAACCAGTCTGTTTAGATCTTTGTAGTCGTTTAGCCTCTTTGTCATCATTAGGGTCTCTTTATAGATGTTTAGCGTCTCTTTGTAACTGTTTAGCCTCTTTGTCATTATTTAGCATATCTTTATAGATATTTTTAGCGTCTCTTTGTGGTCATTTAGTGTCTCTTTATAGATGTTTAGCATCTCTTTGTAGTCGTTTAGCCTTTGTCGACATTCATTGTCTTTTTGTAGTTGTTTAGTGTCTCTTTGTGGATGTTAACATCCCTTTGTAGTTGTTTAGCATCTATATGTAGTCGTTTAACCTCTGTCATCATTTGGTGCATCCTTGTAGTTGCTTAGCATCGTTTTGTAGATGTTTAGCATTTCTTTGCAGTCATTGTGTCTCTTTGTAGTTGTCTAGCATCTCTTGTAGTTGTTCAGCATCTCTTTGTAGTCTTTTGGAATCTCTTTGTAGGCATTTACTATCTCTTTGTAGATGTTTAGCATCTCTTTTATGGTCATTTAGCATCTCTTCATAGATGTTTAGTGTCTCTTTGTAGTTGTTTAGCACCTCTTTCTGGTTGTTTGATTGATTCTCCAACAAGAAATGTGAGCAGTCACTTCAAACAGAGTCACTGAAAATTTTCATTAACTTTTACTAAATTTGGTGACATCTTGACCTTTTCTTTTGCACTACCATCCACACAAAAGATCATACTTGTTGAAAGCTGTGCTGGAAATGGGCCAGTACTCACCGGTACGCAGTACCAGCACTTCTACATTTGACTCCCTGACGTACTGTGACTTTTTCTTACGTACCGAACTCCTCACAAGCTGCCAGAACTCTCCTCTGCTCTCTCCATATCAGCTTCTCTGGGAGATTCATAATGGAGATTCATATCGGAGCAGCGCCAGCAGTTTTGCGATGTGCCTCATAACACCTCCTCCTAACTGGACACTATGCAAACAGCGAACATCAGATTGTTTCAGCTTTATCCAGTGAAGAAGTCCTGATCTACTCCTTACTAAGTGATGAGTCGCTTGTTGGAAAAAAAATACTTGCCCTGGATCTACTTAGTTGAAGTTTCACGCAACTCCAACCTGTTTTCACTGGTCACAATCAATGCTGACAGATAAACAACATCACTCTCTTTATGTAAGAGAGACTCTCTCTATGTAACAGAGACTCTCTATATGTAACAGAGACTATGTAACAGAGACTCTATATGTAACAGACTCTCTATGTAACAGAGACTAGACTCTCTATGTAACAGAGACTCTCTATGTAACTAAAGCTCTTTGTAACAGAGACTCTCTATATGTAACAGAGACTCTATGTAACAGAGACTCTATGTAACAGAGACTCTCTATATGTAACAGAGACTCTATGTAACAGAGACTCTATATGTAACAGAGACTCTATGTAACAGAGACTCTCTATATGTAACAGAGACTCTCTATATGTAACAGACTCTCTATGTAACAGAGACTCTCTCATGTAACAGAGACTCTCTATATCTCTATATGTAACAGACCAAACCTCTCTATGTAACAGAGACTCTATGTAACAGCGACTCTATGTAACAGAGACTCTCTATGTGTAACAGAGACTCTCTATATGTAACAGAGACTCTCTACATGTAACAGACTCTATGTAACAGAGACTCTCTATGTGTAACAGAGACTCTCTATGTAACAGAGACTCTCTATATGTAACAGAGACTCTATGTAACAGAGACTCTCTATGTGTAACAGAGACTCTCTATATGTAACAGAGACTCTCTATGTAACAGAGACTCTATGTAACAGAGACTCTATGTAACAGACTCTCTATGTAACAGAGACTCTATATGTAACAAAGACTCTCTCTATGTAACAGATACTCTGTGTAACAGACTCTCTATGTAACAGAGACTCTCTATGTAACAGAGACTCTCTATGTAACAGAGACTCTATGTAACAGAGACTCTCTATATGTAACAGAGACTCTCTATATGTCACAGAGACTCTATGTAACAGAGACTCTCTATGTGTAACAGAGACTCTCTATGTAACAGAGACTCTCTATATGTAACAGAGACTCTCTATATGTAACAGAGACTCTATGTAACAGAGACTCTCTATGTGTAACAGAGACTCTCTATGTAAAAGAGACTCTCTATATGTAACAGAGACTCTCATATGTAACAGAGACTCTCTATAAGGTCTATGTAACAGAGACTCTCTATATGTAACAGAGACTCTAACCCTATATGTCACAGAGACTCTATGTAACAGAGACTCTCTATGTAACAGAGACTCTATGTAACAGAGACTCTCTATATGTAACAGAGACTCTCTATATGTCACAGAGACTCTATGTAACAGAGACTCTCTATGTGTAACAGAGACTCTCTGTAACAGAGACTCTCTATATGTAACAGAGACTCTCTATATGTAACAGAGACTCTATGTAACAGAGACTCTCTATGTGTAACAGAGACTCTCTATATGTAACAGAGACTCTCTATATGTAACAGAGACTCTATGTAACAGAGACTCTATGTAACAGACTCTCTATGTAATAGAGACTCTCTATATGTAACAAAGACTCTCTCTATGTAACAGAGACTCTCATATGTAACAGAGACTCTCTATATGTAACAGAGACTCTCTATATGTAACAGAGACTCTATGTAACAGAGACTCTCTATGTGTAACAGAGACTCTCTATATGTAACAGAGACTCTCTATATGTAACAGAGACTCTATGTAACAGAGACTCTATGTAACAGACTCTCTATGTAATAGAGACTCTCTATATGTAACAAAGACTCTCTCTATGTAACAGATACTCTCTCTGTGTAACAGACTCTCTATGTAACAGAGACTCTCTATATGTAACAGACTATGTAATGAGACTATGCAACAGAAACTCTGTGTAACAGACTCTATGTAACAGAGACTCTCTGTGTGACAGAGACTCTCTATGTAATGAGACTATGCAACAGAAACTCTGTGTAACAGACTCTATGTAACAGAGACTCTCTATGTAACACAGACTCTATGTAACAGAGACTCTCTATGTAACACAGACTCTATGTAACTGACTCTCTATGTAACAGACTTTCTTTGTAACAGACTCTCTGTAACAGAGACTCTCTCTTCTTGGAACAGAGACTCTCTCTATGTAACAGACTCTCTCTATGTAACAGAGACTCTCTCTATGTAACAGAGACTCTCTCTATGTAACACAGACTCTATGTAACAGAGACTCTCTCTATGTAACAGACTCTCTCTATGCAACAGAGACTCTCTTTATATAACAGACTTTCTTTGTAACAGACTCTATGTAACAGAGACTCTCTCTATGTAACAGACTCTCTCTATGTAACAGAGACTCTCTTTATATAACAGACTTTCTTTGTAACAGACTCTCTCTATGTAACAGAGACTCTCTTTATATAACAGACTTTCTTTGTAACAGACTCTATGTAACAGAGACTCTCTCTATGTAACAGAGACTCTCTCCATTAACAGACTCTCTCTATGTAACAGAGACTCTCTCTATGTAACAGAGACTCTCTCTATGTAACAGAGACTCTCTCCATGTAACAGAGACTCTCTCTATGTAACATACTCTATGTAACAGAGACTCTCTCTCTGCAACAGAGACTCTATCAAACCGAGACTCTCCAACAGAGACTCAGGTCCCAGGTCCCCAATATCAGGTCACAGGTCCCAGACCCTAGACCGGAAACCCCACGTCTCAGGTCAAGGAACCAGGTCCCAAGTTTGAGGTCCCAAGTACCTGTTACCAGGCCCTAGGTCCCATCCAGTGTTTGCTAACGCAAAACCAAAAAAAGAGTAAAGTGGAGCTGTGTCGTACGTGGAAATGTGGCATCAGTGATGTCACTGGAGTCTCTTCTGGGGGGGCGTGTGGGCGTGGCCTGGTGGCTGACAGGAGTTTAAAACTGAATAATCATCTCAGACAGAGAAAGAGCAATATACAGACACTACAGGATCTACAACACGCTTCAGACTTTCATCTATGGACCTGCACCCACAGACCTGCACCCACAACCTTCAGTCACAGACCTGCAGCCGCAGACCTGCACCCACAAACCTTCAACCACAGACCTTCAACCACAGACCTGCACCCACAGACCTTCAACCACAGACCTTCAATCACAGACCTTCAACCACAGACCTTCAACCACAGACCTGCACCCACAGACCTTCAACCACAGACCTTCAATCACAGACCTTCAATCACAGACCTTCAACCATAGACCTGCACCCACAACCTTCAGTCACAGACCTGCAGCCGCAGACCTGCACCCACAGACCCACAACCACAGACCTTCGAACACAGATCTTCAACCACAGATCTGCACTCACAGACCCACAACCACAGACCTTCAATCACAGACCTTCAACCACAGACCTTCAACCACAGACCTGCACCCACAGACCTGCACCCACAGACCTGCACCCACAGACCTGCACCCACAGACCTTCAACCACAGACCTGCACCCACAAACCTTCAACCACAGACCTTCAATCACAGACCTTCAACCACAGACCTTCAACCACAGACCTGCACCCACAGACCTTCAACCACAGACCTGCACCCACAGACCTTCAACCACAGACCTGCACCCACAGACCTTCAACCACAGACCTTCAATCACAGACCTTCAACCACAGACCTGCACCCACAGACCTTCAACCATAGACCTGCACCCACAACCTTCAGTCACAGACCTGCAGCCGCAGACCTGCAATCACAGACCTTCAACCACAGACCTTCAACCACAGACCTGCACCCACAACCTTCAACCACAGACCTGATCCTACAGACTGATTTCTGTCAAAAATATGTTGAGTGTTTTTCAGTTGTTGTGGTGGAGAATCAAGCACTCCCTCGGTCGGCTGTTTCGGTTTAACCTTGTCATGTTAGTGGACATGTAAGCTGCAGCGAGGTGGAAATCAGATCCTGACAGATTATAGACTTAAAGAGGAGAAGCCAGTGCATCGACCTCCTACACGGTAACTTTTACCTCCTTAATTCCCTCATTTATCCTCCACTGACCTCTTTTAACAGAACTCCCTGTCGGCCTGCTGAGCTCCAAACATTTATAGTGTGAACTGTTGGAGGCCTGAATCAGGCTTCACCAGAGAAACTGAAGACTGAAGTGAACTTTCTGGGAACCTTCAAAATAAAGTGTTGGATGTCTTCATCAGTGAATAAATGAGTAAAATAAAACTGTTTAGTTCACAGAGACATGAAATGACCAGTAAGACCAGTGGACAGGTTAACAGATTCTAAAGCTGCAATGAGCACTTCTTTTCAGATTAGTCAATTAATCGTTTGGTCTATAAAACATCAGAAAACAGTCTGTTTCTCTTGTGTTTTCTTCCAATGAATCATCTCGGTGTTTCAGTTCTAGCTGATTGGTGGGTGCAGCTTCGGGTCCATGTACTCACTCTTTGACCAGGTCATTGCTCATGTCCAGGTAGCGGTTGCTGATCCACTGCACCTCGAACCAGTCCCTGAAGTTGTTGTTGCCGCAGCAGCGGAACTCGATCTGTGTCATGTCCAGCGTCCTCTTCATGAAGCAGCGTCCTGGCGTGTCCGTGTCCTTGTAGAACTTGATGCTGTTCTTTAGGCCCTCGGCCAGCGTCAGGTACACAGCAAACTGCATGAGGAAGCAGAGCAGCGCCGTCAGCAGCAGCAGCGCGTTAAAGCCGCAGCACAGCAGCAGGTACGACTTCAGCATCGGCTTCCACTTGGCAAACTTGATGGGGTCCAGAGAGTCGTGGCACACCTTTCCTCCAAAGGCGTTGACCCCGCAGGCCAACAAGCCCACCAGGATCAGCAGGTTGGGCACTAAATGGCTCTCGTTGTTGTCCATCATCTCACTTCTCTTCCGCAGCTCAATCTTGAAGAAGATACCGAGGCTGAAGAGGAGGATCCCCACAATAACCGAGAGCCAGTAGATCATCCACAGACCCTGAGCCAGCTTCACCCGTTTCTGCAGGTTGAACTTCACCGGCATGAACGGCATTTTAACCTCTTGGTATGGTCCAAACACTCGACTGAAATACACTAAACGTCAGGTAGCAATGAGAAAATGCTTTCTTCTGGTGAGCAATTTGAAGATCCGTCAGAGTTTCAGAGTTTTAATCCCTTCCAGAAAGAAGCAGCTGAATGTGACTCGGCCAGAACTCCTGGTTTCAGACCCATAATGCAGAGCTGCACGTCAAGACAGTCCATACCACTGGGGGAGCAGAGGGGTCTGCCATCAGATCACAACCAAATATTCTCATAAGATCTGTCAGAAGGGCAGTGGGCTCCTCCAGCGCTGATCAGAAGAAGAAGGGTGTGAATGTGAGTGAGCTGCAACTCGTCATCCTAAACCTCGATCGGCCCCTGATCCCATTAGCAGCAGATCAGCTGCTCCTCTAATCCACCGACTTACTGCTAATTGGTTTGATGTTAAGCAGCAGCAGCGGCTTCCTCCTCAGCTCAAAGTTCACTTCTGCTGACTGAAGCTCACCTGTCTCACTGCCCTGCAGGTGTGCCCAGAGACAGGAAGTAGATGAACGACTACTTCATTTCTCAGTGTGGTTCTATGTGGCTCTGATCCATAGTCAGTGTATTACTACAGTAGATGAGATTAAAGGGATAGTTGAGATGTGTCGCGGCTGTGAGACTCTGAGAATTGATCAAACAGAAATATTAAGTTTTCAAAGTTTTTATTGGTTTTGTTATCCTTATACAATATTGTACATTTAATCGTTTATACAACAATTCACATATTAACAAGTCTGATGTGATAAGTGGCGATGGCGGTAACATGCTGCAAACAGTTGTTTATCTGAAAACCTTTTTATTCAACTGAGAATTAAAAAAAAAAAAATCAGCAGGATCTTTGAAACAGGAGTTTAAAGAAAATCTGATTTTTATTAAAAAAAATAATAATAAATAAATAAATAAAGGAAGGAGGTTTCTGTGTTTCGATCATGTTTTAGTACAAAGCCATAAAAACCCCAACTAATTTTAACAAGAAGTGACATCACAGCACTCCAAACAAACATGAATCACCAAGCCTCTTTAAAGGAGCAGTGCGTAACATCTAGAAACCAACTGAAACCTCTCAGAGTGCCGAACGTGGCAACAACTAAACATAGAAACACTAAAGTCTTTCGAGAGCCGGAGGCTGATCTGTCCATTCTGGGCTGCAGCGGAAACATGGAGGAGCGACGTGGAGGAGGAGCGGCATGGAGGAGCAACATGGAAGAGCAACATGGAGGAGCAATGTGGAGGAGGAGCGGCATGGAGGAGCAACATGGAAGAGCAACATGGAGGAGCAATGTGGAGGAGGAGCGGCATGGAGGAGCAACGTGGAAGAGCAACATGGAGGAGCAATGTGAGAGGAGGAGCGACGTGGAGTAGGAGCGATGTGGAGGAGGAGCAACATGGAGGAGCAATGTGAGAGGAGGAGCAACATGGAGGACTCCATGAAGAGGACCTGCTCCTTCTGTAGATATGGACTCATGCTAAGCTAATGGAAACACAACAACTTACCAGCTGATCTTATAAATGATTGTTATAAATATTACATTGTTATTACTATAATAATAATAATAATAATAATAATAATAATAATAATACATTATTATTATACTCCATTTCTTCTGATGGATGTTACACACTGGTCCTTTAAATGAAATGACTACATACGAATATAAGACGTAACGCGAACATCTGATCTGGAATCAGCCTCTGCTGATCAGTATGTGTTTGATATGTCGTAGAAGTGATCAATACTTCAATCCTTTTGCTGATCGTTCATGATGCTTCAAATAGTTCACTGATATCTGCAGAAGCACTGAAATCTGGGAATCTGTTGCCATGGAAACTGAACTGCCTTAGCTGAGACGGCGATGTCTGACGGAAAAATGACGACCCCCCCTAACAAAGACTGGCTGAAGAAAGTCCTAGTTTCTCTCAGTCTGTCCTGTCTCTCTCTCTCCAGGATCACCAGAGTTAGTGGAGAAAGTTAACATTAACCAATGGGACCAGATTAGCCGACCGCTACGCTGCAGGAGACTACTGCAGGAGGAGGAGATGGCTAGCTAGCTAGCTTGCCTGTCTCCAGAACTGGCTAGTTAGCCAGCGAGCTTGTCTCGAGACTGAGCAGCTAGCTAGCTCCTGCTCTCCTGGTGAAGTAGCCTCCTAGCGGTGAGGAGTGAGGCCGAGGGACCGTGACCCAGCTCTGTCTGCTGCTGGGAACACTTTCTGTAGCATGGAGCAATCAGCAAGGTAGCTATCTAATTAGCCAGTTGCTAAAGATAAGAGAGAGAGAGATAAATGTGTAAAGTTTAACAATTTAATGCTTCATCCACACTCTACCACAGGTGTTAGCCTCCGGCGAACACCGTGACCTCATCATGATGTCAACGATGACAGGGTCTCACAAGTTCAAACTTAACAGTCAGCTGTCTTTGTTTTGCTTACGTGCTAAGGTAGCTAACGTTATTTGTATCTCACTTTGGAGCTCATAAAGGAGTGTTTGTTGATCACGGTTAATATCCATCTCAACTGTGAGGGTGTCGGCTATCTGACCGCCATTTTCACACAGCTGAAAGCGCTACACGCCTCCTGCACCTGTTGTATCAGGTTCCAACAGAAGGAAAACTTTAATGAAATTCATCCTGAGAGTCACAGTTGACTGATCCCAAGCTACTTTTTCCCTATCATGCAGCAAGATCTGACACAAGGATTATAGATTTAAGATAAGTGACCAGCAGCAGCTGGGCGGAGCTTCCCTTTGGTTTGCTGTTAAAGAGTTAATGAGTCAGAAAATCTACGAAAATTTAAGTTCAAATATGAAGAAAATTTTAATTAAAAAATCTAAAACAAACCAACTTCCTGTAGGAGCAGGAACGGAGAGGGTGGGGTCAGGTGGAGTGAATGGACAAGGTCAAAGGTCAGCAGCCTCCATCATAAAAAACCAAAAAGCCAAAAATCCTAAAAAAAAAAATCCCTGAAAGCTGATCTGAGCTCAGCGCTGGGCTGCAGGAAGCTGATTGGTTGATGTAAAAAAGGGCAGGGCAAAAACAGAGATCCAATCATTGGCGGCGGGCAGAGCCAAAGATCACAAGTGCTGCCAGTCAATGGCTACCAGCGTCTGATTGGCCTCCTGAGCGTGACCGATGACCTCAGCGACGCCGTGCTGACGCCACAGACGCTCGATCTTCCTGTAACGCTCCGCACACAGGTGGAGGGGGTTCCCCCGCCTGCAGGGACAAATACATAAATAAATCTATAAATAAATATATAGATACACAGGTGGAGGGGGTTCCCCCGCCTGCAGGGACAAATACATAAATAAATCTATAAATAATTATATAGATACACAGGTGGAGGGGGTTCCCCCGCCTGCAGGGACAAATACATAAATAAATCTATAAATAAATATATAGATACACAGGTGGAGGGGGTTCCCCCGCCTGCAGGGACAAATACATAAATAAATCTATAAATAAATATATAGATACACAGGTGGAGGGGGTTCCCCTGGTAAAGACAGGTGAAGACCTACTTGAGTCCCTGGTCGGTCTCTCCGTAGTCGTCCAGGTAAGGCGGAGGGTAGAAACAGCCCTTTGTTTTACCGGCTACAAACAACACCTGGCTTTCTCTGACCCTGCACACACACGCACACGCACACACACACACACAAATCACAGATCAAAGGTCCGTTGCCGTAAGTAAGTATCCATATTAGCAGCGACAGCAGCAGTACTACAGGACAGGTGTGTTACCTGAGGAAGAGGCCGAGACCGGCTCCACAAGTGAAAGTGTGAGCGGTGCAGGCTCCTACATCCTCTCCATCCACCTCCGTCTGACAGCAGTAACTCTGAGAACACAGCATGGAGCCACAGACCAGACACAGAGTGGGGGCTCGAGACTTATCGCCTCCTGATCGTGGACACCTGTACAGGTATTAATATGAGACCAAAGATCAGTATTTCAACTTCTATTTCCGACTTCATTTACATCTAGATCTGTTTCACAACTTAGAAGACAGCATTGTTTGTTTGAACCCACCCATTTTGCTATTGATCATGTGACTGACAGGTGTGTTTTGGTGCCCAGGTGTGTCCTATTATGTTGTTTATTCAAACAGTAAATAGAGCTGAACGTCTCCTCTCAGTTTCAGCTTTGGGTTTTTCCTGTTCAGACTGATTTCTAGTTAAAAGGTGAAACCAACATGAAGACCAGAGAGCTGTCTCTGGGAGAAAAGCTGAGAGAAGATGCAAATCAATCAGAGCCATTGAACCAACGTCGGCCATCGACGGTGAACCGGTAGACCGAGGAAACATCAGCAGCTGATGACAGAAACACTGTGAGAGCTGTAAAGAAAAACCCTAAAACAGCCGTCAGGGACGTCAGCAACAACCTCCAGAGGGAGGAGTGAAGGAATCCCAATCCACCGTTCACAGAGGACTTCAGGACCTAAAGGACAGAGGCTCCACCAGGAGAGGACAACCACTCATTATCAATAAGAAGAGGAAGGACAGACTGGAACCAGACTACAAGGACAGAGGCTCCACCAGGAGAGGACAACCACTCATTAGCAATAAGAAGAGGAAGGACAGACTGGAACCAGACTACAAGGACAGAGGCTCCACCAGGAGAGGACAACCACTCATTAGCAATAAGAAGAGGAAGGACAGACTGGAACCAGACTACAAGGACAGAGGCTCCACCAGCAGAGGACAACCACTCATTAGCAATAAGAAGAGGAAGGACAGACTGGAACCAGACTACGAGGACAGAGACCAGGATCAACAGGTCTGGGACAAAGTTTTCTGGACCGAGGAGACAAAGATGAACCTTTACCAAAGTGATGGAGAAAGAAAGGATCAGCAGCTCATCTGTGTTTGTGATGTTCATGAACAGGATGTCGAGGTGCAGCCGGGGGAGGGGTGTCCTGTTTGGGGATTGTGTCTCTGCTTTTTGAAGATGATCTGATTCTGTTAGCTTGATCAGACGGTGACCTTTGGCATGCACTGGGGTGGTTTGCAGCCGAGTATGAAGCGGTCAGGATAACAGTCAGTAGCTAACACCTGACGTCATGGTTCACTGCCGGAAACCAGGACCGAGTCACTGGGAGCGAGGGAGTTGAAGTATCTCGGGGTCTTGTTTACAAGTGACAGAAAAATGGAGCAGGAGATGGACAGGCAGTTCGGTGCAGCATCAGCAGTTATGCGGCTTCTGTACTGGACCGTAATGATGAAGAGGGACCTGAGCTGGAAGCCAAAGCTCTGGATCTACCAGTCCATCTATGTTGCAACCCTCACCTATGATTAGAGGTCGACCGATATGGGTTTTTTATGGCCGATGCCAATTTATTGGAGAATCAGGATAGCCGATGGCCGATATATGATGCCGATATTTTTGGGGCTGGCATGTTTGGGTGATTTTCTTTTTTTTTCCTCCATCTGATAAAATATAACAGCTTAATAACAACAAATGATACACAAAATTTCTCAACTTAGGGAAACATTTATTGAACACCTATGGTCTGTCTCTCAATCTACAATCTGCGTCTGCAGTGCAGTGCACTTATATATTTTAAATAAAAATAATGTATAATCTAAACACATGAAACAGGTCATCAAAAAAACTAAACTTTGTCAAATAAAGTTTAGTCAAAATTAAGTTTTAGTGCACTTAGCAGCATTTATGCACCTGTTTGATAATCGGCTTAATATACACAGACATCGGCCAATGCCGATTATAAAAAAATGTCAAATTATCTGCCCGATTAATCAGTTATGATTAATGATCATGAGCTATACTTGGTTACTGGCTGAAATGAGTTCCCTTGTAGGTTGGCTGGGCTCAGCCTAAGAGACAGGGTGAGCAGTTCAGACGTGGTGGGAACTCAGAGTAGAGACGCTGCTACTTCACCTCTGATGGGATCAGCTGAGGTGGTTCAACATCTGATCTCCTGGTAAGAGAACCCAGGGTATACCCTGAATATATAGCTGGTCTGGTCTGGGAACGCCCCGGGGTACCCCAGGAAGAGCTGGAAAAGGTTGCCTGAAGGATGTCTGAAATTCACTGCTAACCCCACTGCCCTCATGACCCGGCCCCGCATAAGAGGAAGGTACTGGATGGATGGACTCTGAGTATACAGTGGGTGTACTGTGTGTATACAGATTGTGTACTGTGTGTATACAGTGTGTACTGTGAATACTGACGTGAAGCTGGATGCCTGGTTGATCAAGGCGCTGTAATCTTCTGGCAGTTCGATCAGTCGGTTCGACTCTCTGGGGAACCTGATGATGACTCCGCCCCCCTGCAGCGTCTGTCTCACACCTGGATGACAACACCACCTGTACCACAAGCACACAAGCACACAAGCACACATGCATGCATGCACGCACGCACGCACCCCCCCCACATGCACACACCAGAGTTGTAAACCCAACAGAATTATAGGAGCTTGAGGTGTGATGACCATCATCAGTAAATCTGCTCAGGAGGAGGCTGACCTCATTGACATGCTGCATGACATCATTAATGACCTTGCTGCTTGACTGTGTATGAGTGTGTCCAGCAGTGTGTATGTGTGTGTTACCTGTGTATGAGTGTGTCCAGTAGTGTGTGTTGATGGTGGAGTTGCAGCAGGTTGGAGGGCAAACTAAGGAAGCTGCACAGAGACTCCCACTGAGCCGGACCTGCTACTACACACGCGCGCGCGCACACACACGCGCGCACACACGCGCGCGCGCACACACGCGCGCGCGCACACACGCGCGCGCGCGCACGCGCGCACACACACACACACACACACACACACACACACACACACACACACACACACACACACACACACACACACACACCGGTTTGTAAAAGTGGATGTCACATGATAGACAGCGTTTCATAGAGACTGAACCGTCTGTTGTGTGTAACATCAGTCATCTCAGATCTGTGTTGTTACCCAGCAGGTCAGCGGGCGGCGCCGTAGAGTTCAGGTAGTGGAAGAAGAGGGCGGCGGCTCGGAGGAACGGCAGGATGCCGGCCTTTACACAACGAAACAGCTGCCAGCCAGATGTGACTTCAGGTAGCACACTGAGAGAGACACACACACACACACACACACACACACACACACACACACACACACACACACACACACACACACAGTAACACAAAGTTCATTAAAAACACTACACAACATATTTTACATGAATAAACAAATGTACATTTACACAGATTAATGGACAATAATTGAAGAGCATTAATGAATACTTCCATATATACATGTATAAAGCATAACATTAACCACAAGGACCAGATTACAATGTCAACATTAACATATGTGACCAGATTAGCCGACCTTTACTCCACTGGAGACGGCTGGCTAACGCTAGTAAGCTAGACTTTCTGTCTCCAGAACTAGCTAGTTAGCTGATAGCTTGTCCAGAGACCGACAAACTAGCCAGCTAACACGTTTCCACAGGGCCACTTCCTGTCACCTCCTCCATTTTAAATCTGGTTTCATCACCTGCACACGTCTATTATTGATATAATTGTGTTGAACACCTTGTGGCAGTTGACTCAACTGTGTGTGTGTGTGTGTGTGTGTGTGTGTGTGTGTGTGTGTGTGTGGGGCACTCACCTGTCCAGGTGTTTCCTCAGCATGTTGTAGAGCTGACAGGTGAGCTCCTCCTCCTCTGATCCCCCACTGTCCTGATCCATACACACCTCCTCTACTGACAGATGAGACAGAGACAGACAGGTGAGACAGAGACAGACAGGTGAGACAGAGACAGACAGGTGAGAGAGAGGTGAGACAGACAAAGACAGGCAAGAGAGAGACAGGTGACACAGAGGGGCTAAAAGGTGAGACAGGGATAAGGTCTCGCTGATAGTGGAAGCGTGATGCTGAAGGCGGGATTGCGGTTAGCATGATATCAATTAGCGTGATGCCGCTGACTGTGATATTGGTGAGCTTGACAGCGGTTAGCATGATGGCGGTCAGTGTGATGCCGTTGAGCATGATGGCATTTAGCGTGAGGCTGGTTAGTGTAATGGCGGTAAGCGTGATGGCAGTTAGAGTGATGGTAGTTGTTGGGGTCAGTGGTACCCTGGGGATGTACAGAGAGGTGTGTGTGTGTGTGTGTGTGTGTGTGTGTGTGTGTGTGTGTGTGTGTGGTGTGTGAGTGAGAGAGAGAGAGAGAGAGAGAGAGACAGAGGGAGAGAGAAAGAGAGACAGAGAGTGAGTGAGATCACCTGTGGTGGAGGTGAGCAGGATCTGAACCAGGTGAGCCACAGTGACCAGGTGAAGCAGGTGGAGGTGAGCTGAGTCCACTCCTCCTTGTCCTGATTGGTCCAGACTGTGAACTGAGTTGTATGACATCACACTGTACACCTGCAGAGAAACATATAGTTAACAGGACCTATACTGGAATTTATGGACATATACTAGATCTACTACATTTATACGTTTCTTTCTGGACCTCCACTGGACATATACTGGATTTACTAGACCTATAATGGCTTTACATTGACAGATTAAATTTATGCTGGAATTTCACTGGATTTAAACTGAATATAAACTGGATTTAAACTATAAATAGGTTTAAACTGGATATAAACTGGGTTTAAACTGAATATAAACTAGATATAAACTGGATTTATTGATTTATTTTTTTACCATTTTATTTTTTTCCTTTTATATAGAACAAACAGATAACTATATACAACACCACAGCTACAACAGAATCAATTACATATTTACAATTTTATTTTGTGCATTTCCACTGGAAATTACACACATTTAACTTCGTTTGTTTAAAAGGTTGCCCTCCCTTTCCCATTTCTCTTTAATATATTCTGTAGAATGAGTCTTTTTCATCAAAAGGCCTTTATAAAGTTTAATAAAATAGCACCCTTAATTGGTTCATTTTGGTAAGCTGCCAAAATTATTTTCAATATTGGATCATTTAATTCTGTTTTATTTCTAATGTTATGAGCGAAATTATTGCGTACCTGAAGGTATCTGAAAAAAAATCTGATTTTTCATTTTGTTCCTTCCTCGTGGTTTCAAAATCTTTTAATTTTCCAAGTTCTGTATGTGTACAGAATGTTGTAACTCTTTTTGAAATCCAAGATTTAAATCTATAATCAATTTCATTTGGTCTAAAACTGGGATCAAATGCACACCACTGAATTTATTTTTTTGGGGGGCGGCAGTAGCTCAGTCTGTAGGGAGTTGTCTTGGGAACCGGAGGGTCACCGGTTCAAGTCCCGACATGGACCAAGAACTGAGTGTGAGCTGGTAGCTGGAGAGGTGCCAGTTTACCTCTTGGGCACTGCCGAGGTGCCCCTGAGCAAGGCACCAAACCCCCAACTGCTCGGGGCGCTTGTCAGGAGCAGCCCCCTCACTCTGACACCTCTCCATTAATGCATGTATGTGTGTTTCAGGTCTGCATGTACCATGTATGAGTTTAACAGAGTGTAAATTGAATTTCCCCATTGTGGGACTAATAAAGGTAGATCTTCTTCTTCTTCTTCTTATCCATGGATTTTGGGCACTATTTAAACTTTTCCCCAGATATAAACTGGATTTAAACTGCATTCAAACTGGATATAAACTGTGTTTAATTTGGATATAAACTGGATGTAACTGTGCATAACCTGGATATAAACTGGATATAACCTGGGTATAAACTGGGTTTAATCTGGATATACACTGGGATTAATCTGGATATACACTGGGTTTTGAACTGGACATACACTGGGTTTTGAACTGGGTTTAATCTGGATATAAACTGGATGCAACTGTGTTTAAACTGGATATAAATAGGATTTACGCTGGATATGAAATGGAATAAAAGTGGATACAAACTGGATTTAAACTGGGTATAAATTGGTTTAACTTGGGTTTAAACTGGATATGACAAGATGAAACTCACCAGCAGGTGAAACATATCGATGTTGAGGATACAGGGAGTGTTTTCTACCTGAGAGTCCGGAATCAGGGCTACAAAACACATAGTACAACGTACACTGATTATCTGATTATAAAAGTACTGTACACATCTGAATGTATGTGTGTGTGTTACCTGCCAGCAGCCTGATAAAGTGTGTGTTGCTGGTTGTTGGTGGAGCTGCTGTCCAACAGGCTGAACTGAACCTGGTCAGAGAACTCAGACACTCATCCTGTCTCACACACACACACACACACACACACACACACACACACACACACACACACACACACACACACACACACACACACAAGGTGAACAGGTACCTGCAGACCATACTGACCGAAGGACCACAGGTTCACACATTTAATATCAGTTCATCTTTTACGTATTGAACATCTGCCAACCTAAAACCTCAAAACCCCACCCCTCTGCCCTCCTGTCCAATCAGACAGCCCGACTCTCTCTGTTACCTGTCGGCAAGGTAAACTTCCAAACAGAGGCTTGTTCTCGTCCATCAGGAGGCGCTCTGCAAAGAAACACATTATCAGCACGACCTCTCAGGTGTGTGTTAACGATGCTCTGGACGGTGTGTGTTGACCCATGTTCTGGATCAGACCTGGGCATTGTACAGCCCGCGGGCTGGATCCGGCCTCATGATGGTTCTGTCTGGCCTGGGAGGTCTCAGACAAACCATACAATTAGCTTTTGTTTTTTTTGTTAGTGTTCTTCTTCCTGTCACACTTGACACTGAACTGTTTGAAGTAGCGTCACCAGCTGAGGCTGCAGTGTTGTCAACTTAGTGACCTTGTCACTATATTTAGAGAGTTTTCTGGTGTTATTGGCGTCTTTATAGTCTGACGTGAAAGCACATATCGTTCTCAACTCTTCTCAACAAGCAGTGGGTGCTGCCGTGGACCCCTCCCCGTCACAAAGTACTCACAGGGAACCCAGTCCTGGTCCACAGGGGGCCCAGTCCTCGAAAGCTGTCTGGAGATGAGAAGGAAAGGACAGCCGAGGGGCTGCTGGCTGAGATACTAAAGCAGAGAGGACTTTTTACAAAGCTGCATGCGACCAGAGAAGGAAATGTAAGAGTTAATGTTAAGTTAAATGCAAGTGTTAATTTTAAGTTAAATGTTAAATGTAAGTGTTAATGTTAAGTTAAATGTTAAATGTAAGTGTTAATGTTAAATGTAAGTGTTAATTTTAAGTTACATGTTAAATGTAAGTGTTGTTAAATGTTAAATGTTAAATCTAAGGGTTAATGTTAAGTTAATTGTTAAGTTTAGTTAATGGAAACATTCCTCCCCTAACCAGTCAGTCCTGTAGGGTTCATAGACTCCTCTATATAAAGTCATTTTGTTAATAATCTGCTGTTTGGAGGGATTTTCAGGATAATAAATGCTGAAAAGTAAGAATGACAGTCTGTTTCCTGTAGTGATAAGTAGAGGTGACATCTGACAGTATTTGTTTGGCCCCCGGCAACAATCAGAGTTTCTCATGTGGCCCCACAGGAACAATAACTACCTCTGCTCTGGGATGGTGTGTGCTGACCTCTGACCTCTCAGGTGTGTGCTGACCTCTGACCTCTCAGGTGTGTGTTGACCTCTGACCTCTCAGGTGTGTGCTGACCTCTGACCTCTCAGGTGTGTGTCTACCTCTCAGGTGTGTGTGACCCACCTTCTCAGGTGTGTGTAAACTATGCTCTGGATGGTGTGTGCTGACCTCTGACCCCTCAGGTGTGTGTATACTTCTGCTCTGGATGGTGTGTGCTGACCTCTGACCTCTCAGGTGTGTGTAAACCTCTGCTCTGGATGGTGTGTGCTGACCTCTGACCTCTCAGGTGTGTGTAAACCTATGCTCTGGATGGTGTGTGCTGACCTCTGACCTCTCAGGTGTGTGTATACTTCTGCTCTGGATGGTGTGTGCTGACCTCTGACCTCTCAGGTGTGTGCTGAACTCTGACCTCTCAGGTATGTGTTTACCTATGCTCTGGATGGTGTGTGTTGACCTCTGACCTCTCAGGTGTGTGCTGACCTCTGACCTCTCAGGTGTGTGTGTAAACCTCTGCTCTGGATGGTGTGTGCTGACCTCTGACCTCTCAGGTGTGTGTAAACCTATGCTCTGGATGGTGTGTGCTGACCTCTGACCTCTCAGGTGTGTGTGTAAACCTCTGCTCTGGATGGTGTGTGCTGACCTCTGACCTCTCAGGTGTGTGTAAACCTCTGCTCTGGATGGTGTGTGCTGACCTCTGACCTCTCAGGTGTTTCTTTTTTCCCCTCCCCCTTTTTTCCTTCTCTTTTTTTCCTCTCCTCTCTTTCTCTCTCCTCTCTATATTTTTCTCTATACTCTGTATGGTGTGTTCTCCCCGCCCCCCCTTCCCCCCCCCCCCCCCGCATGGACCAGCCGGGACCCTACCTCAGGTGTGTGCTGACTCTGACCTCTCAGGGTGTAAACCCGCCGGGGGCTACCTCGACCTCTCAGGGGTGAACTCGCTCTGGGGGCACCCACCTCAGGGGCGAACTCTGACCCCAGGGGACCACCGGGGGACCCCCCAGGCACCTCTACCCTCAGGTGTGTGTGAAACCTCTGCTCTGGATGGTGTGTGCTGACCTCTGACCTCTCAGGTGTGTGTAAACCTCTGCTCTGGATGGTGTGTGCTGACCTCTGACCTCTCAGGTATGTGTTTACCTATGCTCTGGATGGTGTAGGCGCAGGTGGACCAGCTCAGCACCGGGACTCTTGGGTCCTGCTCATTGGGGTTCACCTTCAGCCCCACCTTGTAGGTCGACATGGCGAAGGTGGTGATCATCTCACTGATGCTACTGGAGAAAGGGTTCCTGAGGGAGATTGACATTATCACCTGCTGACATCATCCAGGTGTGTTGTCACAGACGTACAATGATACTGATCCAAACAGCAGCTAACTCACTGTGGAGTAAAGTCCAGTCTGAATCTTTCAGGAACAGCAGGCTCCGCCCCCTCTGCTACACCTGACACATACACGCGCGCGCACACGCACGCGCGCGCACACACACACAAACACACACACACACACACACACACACACACACACACACAGAGAGAGAGAGAGAGAGAGAGAGAGAGAGAGAGAGAGAGAGAGAGAGAGAGAGAGAGACTCAGTATATTTATGAACACATAAAATATGAATAAAGCAGAGTGGAATCAGGTGACTGAATGATTGACAGGTGACTGACCATCAGACTGCTTCCTGTGGGAGTGTAGAGCTGCTATGTGCTGATTTGTCGTTTTAAGCCACACCTCCAGATTGGGATGACTGACACTGTGAGAAAAAAGAGAGAGTGTACCTGTGGTCAGGTGAAGTGTAACTGTGGTCAGCTGCGTGTATCTGTGGTCAGCTGAGTGTACCTGTGGTCAAATGAGTGTACCTGTGGTCTGGTGAGTGTACCTGAGGTCAGGTGTGTGCACCTGAGGTCAAGTGAGTGTACCTGTGGTCTGGTGAGGATGTAACTGTGGTCAAATGAGTGTACCTGAGGTCTGGTGAGTGCACCTGAGGTCAGGTGTGTGCACCTGAGGTCAAGTGAGTGTACCTGTGGTCTGGTGAGGATGTAACTGTGGTCAAATGAGTGTACCTGAGGTCTGGTGAGTGTACCTGAGGTCAGATGAGTGTACCTGAGGTCAGATGAGTGTACCTGAGGTCAGATGAGTGTACCTGAGGTCAGATGAGTGTACCTGAGGTCAGATGAGTGCACCTGAGGTCGTTGAGATGAGTGTACCTGAGGTCAGATGAGTGTACCTGGGTAGATGAGTGCACCTGAGGTCAGATGAGTGCACCTGAGGTCTGGTGAGTGTACCTGAGGTCAGATGAGTGTACCTGTGGTTGTTTGGTGTCAGATGAGTGCACCTGAGGTCAGATGAGTGCACCTGAGGTCAGATGAGTGTACCTGAGGTCTGGTGAGTGTACCTGAGGTCAGGTGTGTGCACCTGAGGTCAGGTGTGTGCACCTGAGGTCAAGTGAGTGTACCTGTGGTCTGGCGAGGATGTACCTGAGGTCAAATGAGTGTACCTGAGGTCAAGTGAGTGTACCTGAGGTCTGGTGAGTGTACCTGAGGTCAGATGAGTGTACCTGAGGTCTGGTGAGTGTACCTGAGGTCAGGTGAGTGTACCTGAGGTCAGGTGAGTGTACCTGAGGTCAGGCCAGGCGGTGAGGTCTGAGTCAGGGAGTGTACCTGAGGTCAAGTGAGTGTACCTGTGGTCAAGTGAGTATACGAAGGAGTGTACCTGAGGTCAAGTGAGTGTACCTTAGGTCTGGTGAGTGTACCTGAGGTCAGATGAGTGTACCTGTGGTCAGATGAGTGTACCTGAGGTCAGATGAGTGTACCTGAGGTCAGATGAGTGTACCTGAGGTCAGATGAGTGCACCTGAGGTCTGGTGAGTGTACCTGAGGTCAGGTGTGTGCACCTGAGGTCAAGTGAGTGTACCTGTGGTCTGGCGAGGATGTACCTGAGGTCAGGTGAGTGTACCTGAGGTCTGGTGAGTGTACCTGAGGTCAGGTGAGTGTACCTGAGGTCAGGTGAGTGTACCTGAGGTCAAGTGAGTGTACCTTAGGTCAGGTGAGTGTACCTGAGGTCAAGTGAGTGTACCTGTGGTCAAGTGAGTGTACCTGTGGTCAAGTGAGTGTACCTGTGGTCAGGTGAGTGTACCTGTGGTCAAGTGAGTGTACCTGAGGTCTGGTGAGTGTACCTGAGGTCTGGTGAGTGTACCTGTGGTCAGGTGAGTGTACCTTAGGTCAGGTGAGGGTGTGTGTGGCAGTAACGGGATCACAGTGTTGCTCAGACACTCGCAGAGCGGACACAGGAACTCTCCATTCTCCACATCGTAGCTGGTGTGACCTCGTAGACGCTGCTGACGTCGCTGCTCTTTCAACTGGACCGCCTCAAAGTACCTGAACACACACAAACACACACACACACACACACACACACAATCATTTTTTTTTTTACTATTACTGAAATTCTAATTATTAGAATAACAAGTAATCTAACCTGCTCTATATGGAAAGTGTGATTTGGTGCTATAGATATCAAACTGACTTGACATGAATATTATTATTATTAGTGTTATTGTTATTGTTGTTATTGTTTTTCTTTTACTTCTTGTTAATACTTTTTCTTCTTATTATTATTATTACATTACATTACACATACATTACATGTCCAGTGATTAGTGCTGTCACCTCACAGCAAGAGGGTCACAGGTTCAAATCCAGCTTAGGACCCTCCTGTGTGGAGTTTGCATGTTCTCCTGTGTTAGCATGGGTTTTCTCTGGGTACTCCAGCTTCCTCCCACAATCCACAGACATGCAGGTTAATTGATGATGATGATGACCCTCCTACCCCTCCTTCGCCCAGTGCCAGCTGGGATCGGCTCCAGCCCCCCCAGCGACCCCACGACCCCTAACGGGATAAGCAATTGAAAATGGATGGACCTCTGCCAGCAGGTGGCATGTTTAGTGTCTCACCTCTACCAGCAGGTGGCGTGTTTAGTGTCTCACCTCTGCCAGCAGGTGGCGTGTTTAGTGTCTCACCTCTACCAGCAGGTGGCGTGTTTAGTGTCTCACCTCTACCAGCAGGTGGCGTGTTTAGTGTCTCACCTCTGCCAGCAGGTGGCGTGTTTAGTGTCTCACCTCTACCAGCAGGTGGCGTGTTTAGTGTCTCACCTCTACCAGCAGGTGGCGTGTTTAGTGTCTCACCTCTGCCAGCAGGTGGCGTGTTTAGTGTCTCACATCTGCCAGCAGGTGGCGTGTTTATTGTCTCACATCTGCCAGCAGGTGGCGTGTTTAGTGTCTCACCTCTACCAGCAGGTGGCGTGTTTAGTGTCTCACCTCTGCCAGCAGGTGGCGTGTTTAGTGTCTCACCTCTGCCAGCAGGTGGCGTGTTTAGTGTCTCACCTCTGCCAGCAGGTGGCGTGTTTAGTGTCTCACCTCTGCCAGCAGGTGGTGTGTTTAGTGTCTCACCTCTACCAGCAGGTGGCGTGTTTACTGTCTCACCTCTGCCAGCAGGTGGCGTGTTTAGTGTCTCACCTCTACCAGCAGGTGGCGTGTTTAGTGTCTCACCTCTACCAGCAGGTGGCGTGTTTAGTGTGTCACATCTGCCAGCAGGTGGCGTGTTTACTGTCTCACCTCTGCCAGCTGGTGGCGTGTTAAGTGTCTCACCTCTACCAGCAGGTGGCGTGTTTACTGTCTCACCTCTGCCAGCAGGTGGCGTGTTTAGTGTGTCACATCTGCCAGCAGGTGGCGTGTTTACTGTCTCACCTCTGCCAGCAGGTGGCGTGTTTACTGTCTCACATTTTTTATCTGCCAGCAGGTGGCGTGTTTACTGTCTCACCTCTGCCAGCAGGTGGCGTGTTTACTGTCTCACCTCTGCCAGCAGGTGGCGTGCATGATGTGTCCACAGCTGGCGGTGTGGATCCCCAGGGACAAGTCAGGGTGCATGAACAGAGGATCATGATGCTCTGAAAAACACATTCACACATCCGTCAATCAACACTTATCAACACTGAATGGCTATTATCCTAATAGTGTCAGAGCAAGGCCCCACCCACCTGGGTGAGGGAGGTTACGGCCACGGTTTTTAGACAAAACCGTGGACCTCTGGATGAATGCTGCCAGCACCATGGCTCTGCCGTGACCCCTGACCTCCTGCTCCTCCTGACACAGGATACAGGTCACCAGCTGACGTCGCTCAACTCCGCCTACCCTCCTGGGACCAACACACACCTGAGGAACACAGGTGGGCTCTGAACTGGGAGGACTGGGAGGGGGGAGGAAATATTTACTATTATTATTATTATTATTTTTTTTTTTTAAATTACTTATTATTGACAGAAACACCTGTGTGTCTAAACCTGTGTATCTTCACCTTTGTCTCTACAACTGTGTCTACACTTGTGTGTCTACACTTGTGTGTCTACACCTGCGTGTCTACACCTGCGTGTCTACACCTGCGTGTCTACACCTGCGTGTCTACACCTGCACATGGGGACAAAATTGTTGGTACCCTTCGGTTAATGAAAGAAAAACTCACAATGGTCAGAGAGATAACTTGATTCTGACAAAAGTA
The DNA here is from genome assembly GCA_947000775.1 of Pterois miles. Classification (NCBI taxonomy): domain Eukaryota; kingdom Metazoa; phylum Chordata; class Actinopteri; order Perciformes; family Scorpaenidae; genus Pterois; species Pterois miles. Next base: position 1,387,207 of record CAMQGK010000242.1, on the reverse strand, counting down.
ATAATAAATAAAAATTCTATGAAACTTAATTAAAGAAAGTCAGCCATTGCTTTTCAGCCATGCTTCAACGGAGTGATTTTAAAAAATAAACTCATGAAACAGACCTGGACAAAAATGATGGTACCCTTAACTTAATATTTTGTTGTACAACCTTTTCAGGCGATCACTGCAATCAAACGATTCCGGTAACCTCATCAGCAAACTGCTCCAGTTGTCTCAGGTGTGAAGGGTGCCTTTTCCAGACGCCATGATTCAGCTCCTTCCAGAGATGCTCAGTAGGACTGAGCTCAGGGCTCATAGAAGCCACTTTAGACTAGTCCAGTGTTTCCCTCTCAGCCAGTCTTGGCTGATTTTAGCTATGTGTTGTGGGGTCATTGTCCTGCTGCAGGACCCAGGACCTGAAACTGAGACCAAGCTTTCTGACACTAGCCGGCACATTTCTCACTAGAACCCCTCGATAGTCTTGAGATTTCATTGGACCTGCATAGATTCAGGACACCCTGATCCAGATGCAGCCCAGCAGCCCAGAACATAGCAGAGCTCCTCCATGTTTCACAGTGGGCCAGTGTTCGTTTCTGGATGGGCTTCATGTTTCCACCTGTGGACACAGAGCTGATGCCTCGGCAGAACGTCCATCTGTGTCTCATCTGTCCAGAGGACATCCTCCCTGAAGCTTTGTGGCTTGTCAACATGTAGTTTGGCAACTTCCAGTCTGGCTTTTTATGGTTCGGTTTCAGCATTGGTGTTCTCCTTGGTCGTCCCCCATTACGTCCACTTTGGCTCAAACAGCGACGGACGGTGCGATCAGACACTGATGATCATTGAGCTTGAAGTTCACCTTTAACCTCTTTAGAAGTTTTTCTGGGCTCTTTTGTTACCGTTCGTATTATCCGTCTCATTGATCTGTCCACGTCCAGGGAGGTTGGCTACAGTCCCGTGGATCTTAAATTTCTGAATAATATCTGAATAATGTGTGCAACTGTAGTCACAGGACCATCAGGCTGCTTGGAGATGGTCTACAGCTGCTATCTTTAACATGCTGGTCTATAATTGTCTTTCTGATCTCCTGAGACAGCTCTGTCCTTTGCTTCCTCTGGTCCATGGTGAGTGTGGTACAAACAGCCCAGTGACTACCGGTAGCCCCATATACAGGCCCACTGACTGACTACAAGGTTGGAGACACAAACGTGTCCCTTTGCTCACATTATCTTCAGTCTTTTCTGGGGGGACCATCCTTTTTGTCCAGGCCTGTTTCATGAGTTTATTTATTATTATTTTTTTAAAATAATTCTGTTGAAGCACAGTTGAAAAGCAATGTCTGACTTTCACTGGTTAAATTTCATAGAATTTTTATTTATTATTACTTTTGTCAGATTCAAGTTATAAGTAGACAGGCATGTACAGGTGTATAGAGACACCTCTATAGCAGATAAGGAATGTACAGGTGTAGACAGGTGTGGTCATGAATGTACAGGTGTGGTCAGGTGTGTACAGGTGTACCTGTTCTCTGCAGCAGCAGACGTCGTCGCCTCCAGCTCCTCCAGACTCTGTTGGAAAAGTTCTTTGTTCTCGTTGATGAAATGTTTCTGCATCTCAGACATCTGAGCCATGATCTTCTCCCTCCTGAGACGAGCCATCTCCGCTTTCCTCTTCCTCTCCGCCTTGTCTCGGTCTCGCACCGTCTGACGGAACACGACACCGCCAGCAGGTAATCAATAACTTCACCCAAGCAGCAAATCAATAACCTCAATCAAGCAGCCAATCACTAACCTTAACCAAGAGGCCAATCATTTCATTCAGACAACAGTAACATCCTCATCCATGTGGAGACTGAAAGTACTGATCTCCTCTGTTTCTACTGGTCGGTTCATTATTAGTTATATATTATGTAAGGGGAACATACAGCTAGCCAGTCATTGTTGTCAAATAAACCCCTTCATGGCTACTTACTGAAGAAATTAATAATTTGACACAAAAATCAGAACTACGCCCATTGCACAGGTCTTTTATACATAGCAGTGGTCTGTTACAAAGAAATACCAGACCATCCAACGTTGTGATTGACCATTCAGAATTGAGTATTCAACAAAGCTGTGTAATAATACTGACTAGTTATACTAGTTTTATAGTACATAGAGTTTGTGTGTCTTACCTCCTCCAGTCCCTGTCCCTGGCACACAGTAACAGTAGAGGTGGAGGACGTTCGTTCTCTCATCATTTTGATGGTTGCAACCATCTGAACACACAAACAGACTTCTAGATGAACACCTGGACATCTACTGGGCCCACAGAAACATCCAGATAAACCTCCAGAAACCAACCTGCTAATGATTAATTTCATCAACAGAACTATGATGAAAAATATACAGCGATGAAAACCAGAAGTGCTGAAAACATCTCCTTCAGACTGGATTTATTCAAGTTTCTTTATTTTACTGCATTTTAAGGGAGACATACGAACACATTATGATAACTTTAGAATTTACCTTTACCCAATACTCATCTTAGAGCTTGAATGCATCATAACTTTAAATCAATGGCACCTCCTGTTAACCTTTCATCCTGCAGATTTCAACACTGATTTGTTGTTAGCAATGTAGATTATCAGGGTAAAAATACGGTGGGTCACCTGGATGCGTCCATAGTGAGTTTAACAGTCTACATATGGTACCATCAGGTATCCATATGTTTATATACTATGTATGTATTAGGTATCAGAGCAGCCTGATGTAATGTGTACACAGTGAGTGAGCGGTCGAGTGACAGAGAGAGATGCGCTACTAGCAGATCAGCTGTTTGGTGATCATCGGAGCAGAGAAGAAATAAGCGGTAAAGTTGCTCGAGGTATTGAATACACAACAGTGTCACACACAGTCACACTGTCTGCCCTCCCCTCTTGTGAAATGAATCCGGCACCATGTTCAGGTTCAGGCATCTCTATACGACCAAGGCCTTTGATGTTTCTTCCCTTAGTTGGTTGCTCTGGTCTGAGTCTTTGAGACTCACATTGTTCCACCACCCTAGTCTCTTGATTGACAGCTCCGACACCACTTGAATGGCTCTTTTGCCGATGTGGAATCTGTGGTCCATGACTTTTCCTTTGACGATGGACGTGCTCCTGGATTTGCTGGGTTTCAACCTCATCCTTGCCCATGTTATGCTGGTATGCAGCTTTTCCAGCAGATGTTTGGTACATGCGATGGTTGAGGTCAGGGTGGTCATGTCATCCCAGTAGGCACGAATGGGAGGCAGTCACTGTCTAGATTGCAGATGTTCTCCTCCTGCAACCTATTTGGAAGCTCGGATGATCACTTACATTGCCATGGTGAAAGCTAGTGGTGAGATGGTGCAACCAGCCATTATTCCCACTTCCAATATTTGCCATGATTGTTGTGTACTCTTGTTGTAATACAGAATTGCAAATCTTGGAAGTAGTTTCTAACCAGATTTGTGATGGTCTTTGGCACCTGAAAGAAGTAGAAGGCTGACCAGAGGAGAGAACAGGGGACAAATCCAAAAGCATTGGTTAGGTCAAGGAATAAGACATGTAGATCTCTTCCTTCCCTTTTTGCAGACTGCATTTGGTTCCATTTCATGCTTCTGTGTTCTAAGCATCCCAAAAAGCAAAGTATACCAGCTTTCTCCAACCTGTCAATTAAGTGGTTTTGTTTCAGACAGGTTGATAACCTTTGAGCAACAGTGCTTAAGAATAACTGACATTCAACACTCAGTGGAATGATATGTTGGAATTGATTGATGTTTGAGGCATCCTTTTCCTTGGGATTACTACTCCCCCTACTCTTCCCCATTATTTTGGAATCATTTGCTTCTTTCATGCCACCTTCATTAGCCTCCACAGGAACCGTAGGACATTTGGAGCATCTTAGTTCAGTTGGGATGGAACTCCATTTGGTCCTGGAGCTGAAGCTGCTCTTGGCTTCCTCACCGCTTTCTCGACCTCACTTCACTTTGGGGGGCTATCCATCAAACTGGTGAGGAATGGGTGGCATGTCTGGACCCCCCCCCTCCTTTTTGTTTTTTTTTTTTTCTCTCCCCCCCTCTCTCCCTTTTCCCCCCCCCTTCCCTTTTGAAACCTTTTAAATCTTAAGGATCCTTGGAGAAAGCTTTCTTTTCCTCTCCTCCTTCTTCATCATTCAAAGATTTTCTGCTTTCCCCCGTCTGCCTAGATGTTCTTTTAGGTCTGCTTGCGGAGATTGATGCCCTCTCTCTTTTCCACAAGGATTCTTCCACATTTCTCACTTCCCCTCTCTCTTTTATAATTTGTTTTTTTTTTTTTTGCTTTCTTCTTTTTAGAGGGTTTTTTTTTTTTTCTTTTTTTTCTTTTTTTTTTTAAAACCTTTTTTCCCCCAGAAAAAAATCAAATTTCCCACATTCCCAAGTTTCTTCTCCACTATTTCTCGAATCTCATCCAGGATCTTGCTCAGGTCTTGGTGGACTGTGTGCACTCATTTTCTGCTGGATTTGGGCCATTTCTCTTGAGGTCTTTGTTTTTCATGTTCTCCTCCAAAGCAGGCTGTATCTGGCTGGGTTCCAGGTTCTCAGATGGTGTGCTCAAAATACTCTCTCAACCACTGGGATACTGATGCCATACGGGGTGACCCCGCTGAGCCACTTACTTACTTGACCTTTGTCTCTGAAGATGATGGTCATTTTACGCCCAAATCTGAAGGTCTTATCTCCCATGAT
>CAMQGK010000242.1:1247500-1377500 GCA_947000775.1 Pterois miles | reverse complement strand
CCACAACCTTGATTAAAACTGTAGGTTTCTCTGGTTTGAACATTGTTGGAAACATCTGGGATCATGTAAGAACACAACTGAACAACACACATAATAACAACTCTATAACACACATCACACATATAAAACATATCACACGTATAACACATGTAACACATAAAACACATAACATGTGTAACATGGATAACACCTATAACATGGGCTATAACACATATAACATATAACACAAGTATAAAGTAACAGGTCTGTAAGTCTAGAAAAGTTACGTATCAAACCTGTAAAATATAGATTAGAAATAAAGCTGAAGCAGCACAGAGAGACTCACCGATGACCATGATGATGAGGTGGAGCATCTCCTCTATCAGAGTGTTGTTCTGCTGGACCACATCCTGTCACACACACAGCGGAGAGTCGGAGAGTCAGTAGAGTCAGTAGAGAGCCAGTTAAGTGTCAGTAGAGTCAGTAGGAAGTCAACAGAGTTAGGAGAGTATCGCTACAGTCTGTTGAAGTCAGTAGTGTCAATTCTGACCTTGTTAGTGTCTCTGTATCTCTTCCTACAGTCTGCAGAGCTGAAAATGTGAAAAAGTTCAAATCGACTCAGAACGATCATCAGGAAGTGGTTTGGATCCATCATGGCCGCCCCCGCCTGCATGGAAACAGAAACAACCGGAAGTGACTTCACACAAAAAATAACATATACAATATACAACAAATTATGTTACATGGCATACATTGTAGTTAACTAGTATATCGTATATTATAGTTAAGTAGTATACAGTATATTATAGTAGTCAGACATCTGGCAGAGTAATACTACTGACAGTAGTCAGGCGCCTTGCGGAGTCATACGTACAGTTACTGTGCTTTGACAGATAGGCACCGTAACGTGTATATAAGGACCCAAAATGTCAGATTTCGAAGCGTCTCTACAGTTTCTATTCCACTCAAGGCAGCAGCGGTAGAGCTGGACATGAACATCAGCCACTTTCCAGGAGGAGAAACCAAGAGACCCAACGGCTTTTTCCGTAACTCTCCGTCCCTGTTGATCTGAGACTCCATGCTGCCCATCTCACCGACACCGTCAGAACCAAAGTGAAGAAAACTACTTCAGAGCTCGCCGTCATTCCGGGTGGATGAACTAAAGAACTCCAACCGCTAGATATCGGTGTCAACAGGTCGTTCAGAGTTAAACTGAGAGCTGCGTGGGAGCGTTGGATGACAGAAGGCCAACACACATTCACCAAGACATGGAGGCATTATAGTTATACAGTATACAGTATGTTATAGTTATATAGTATACAGTATATTATAGTTATATTGCATATAGTGGAGTCAGCTCTACCTGCAGCATGATGATGTCCTTGTCGAACATCTCCACTCTGCACTTGACGTTATGATAATAATAAATCTGAAACACACAAACATAAATTCATTCACTAATCAAATAGAGTCGAGCTGAGAGATCTAACATCTCATTTAATGTCTGAAATATGTCAAACCTTTTCTTTAGGTTTTCTTTTCATCAGAAACAAGTCAGCAGGTACAAAGTATCTCACACTGAACACATCAAGACATGACAATAATACACTGACTAGAGAGAAGGGCCTACTAGCCCTTTAAATAACACAGTATCTTTATTGGTATTATTACTATTATTGTCATTTGTAGTAGTTGCAGTAGTAGTAGTAGTAGTAGTAATAATACATGTGGCTTGCTAGATGTGTATTACGGGTTGTCTGCTGATCAGCTGATCACATCAGAATTGATCAGCAGGTATGGACTCACCTGGTTGATCAAGGAGAAGCCATTCCTCCTCCACATCCCAGCATGCACCTGGGCACAGAGCACCAGGCAGCGGAGAGGAAGTTCGATAAGGAGGGGGGGGCTGAGTTCCCCCTGAGGACAGACACACACACACACACACACACACACACACACACACACACACACACACACACACACACACACACACGTTAACACTGATATCAATCCAGTAACAATATGAATCACTCACTCTCATTCATCATCAACCTCGGGGGGCATCCTTACCAGATGCCTGAACCGCCTCAACTGGCTCCTTTCAACACAAAAGAGCAGCAGCTCTGCTCTGAGTCCCCCACCCCACAGTAGCCACCAGCCACCTTCCTGAGGAAAACCCATTTTGGCCGCTTGTACCAGCGATCTAGTTCTTTGGGTCCTGACCCAGCCCTCATGACTACAGGTGAGAGTAGGAACGAAGACTGACCGGTAGATCGAGAACTTTGCCCGTCACAACGGTGTGGTAAAGCGAAATATCACCCCCACTGCTCCGATTCTCCAGCCAATCACACGTTTCATTGTCCCATCACTCATGAACAAGACCCCAAGGTACTTGAACTCATTCCCTACCCGGAGTAGACATCCATCGGTTTCCTGCTGAGAACCATGGCGTCCGATTTAGAGGTGCTGATTCTCAATCCAGCCACTTCACACTCAGCTGTGAACTGATCCAGTGAGCGCTGGAGGTCGCAGACCGATGATGCCAGCAGGACCACATCATCCGCAAGAGATCTTCAGCACAGCGATCTGCAAACCCTCCTCCCCCTCACTACGCCTCGATATCCTGTCCATGAATATCACGAAAAAGATTCGTGGCAAAGGCAGAGACCAACCCCCACTGGAAACGAGTCCAACTTACTGCAGAGAACCCAGACACAGCTCTGGCATTGGGAGCACAAAGATTGGATGGCCCTGAGAAGCGACTCCCTCACTCCATACTCTCAGAGCACCTCCCACAGTATCTTCCAAGGGACGTGGTCATACGCCTTCTCCAAGTCCCCAAAATACATATAGACTGGATGGGCATATTCCCAGGCCCCCTCCAGGAACCTTGCATGAGTGAAGAGCTGGTCCGTTGTTCCATGGCCAGGATGGAGGTTCAACTACTGGCCAAACCCTCCTTTCAGGCACCCTGGAGTAGACTTGATATTGTGATACCCCTGTAATTGGTACATACTCTCTGGTCCCCCTTTTTGAACAGGGGGACCACCACCCCGGACTGCCACTTCTTAGGCACTGTCCCCAACCTCCATGCAATGTTGAAGAGATGTGTCAGCCACAACAGCTCCACAACCAGAGCTTTCAGCATTTCTGGACGGATCTCTTCAATCCCACAGGGATGTGCCACTGTGGAGTTGTTTGACTACCTCAGTGATCTCCACCAGGGAAAGTGACAATGATCCACCATCAGCTGCCAGCTCTGCCTCTACAACAGAGGGTGTATTAGTTGGGTCAGGAGTTCCTCACAGCGCTCCTTATATCAGCCGATGACAGACAGACAGACAGACAGACAGACAGACAGACAGACAGACAGACAGACAGACAGACAGACAGACAGACAGACAGACAGGTTACTGACCAGAGGAAGCTGCTCAGGGAAACGAGAGGCGACTTCTGTCCTGCTGAGAAGAACATGGAGACCTAAGAAGGAAACAACACACTGACTGATTACTGTGATACTGTGTGTTACTGTGTGTTACTGTTTGATTACTGTTACTGTGTGTTACTGTTTGATCACTATGTGTTACTGATCACTATGTGTTACTGTTTGATCACTGTGTTGCTGTGTGTTACTGTTTGATTACTGTGATACTGTGTTACTGTTTGATCACCGTGTTACTGTGTGTTACTGTTTGATCACTGTGTTGCCGTGTGTTACTGTTTGATTACTGTGATACTGTTTGATCACCGTGTTACTGTTTGATTACTGTGTTACTGTTTGATCACTGTGTTACTGTGTGTTACTGTTTGATCACCGTGTTACTGTGTGTTACTGTTAGATCACTGTGTTACTGTGTGTTACTGTTTGATACTGTTTTATCTGTGTGTTACTGTTTGATTACTGTGTTACTGTTTGTTACTGTTAGATCACTGTGTTACTGTGTGTTACTGTTTGATCACTGTGTTACTGTGTGTCACTGTTTGATCACTGTGTTACTGTATGTTACTGTTTGATCACTGTGTTACTGTTTGATCACTGTGTTATTGTATGTTACTGTATGTTATTGTGTGTCACTGTTTGATCACTGTGTTACTGTGTGTCACTGTTTGATCACTGTGTTACTGTTTGATCACTGTGTTACTGTTTGTCACTGTGTTATTGATGTACTGTGTGTCACTGTTTGATCACTGTGTTACTGTTTGTTACTGTAGTTACTGTTTGATCACTGTGTTATTGTATGTTACTGTTTGACACTGTGTTACTGTATGTTACTGTGTGTCACTGTTTGATCACTGTGTTACTGTTTGATCACTGTGTCACTGTTTGATCACTGTGTTACTGTATGTTACTGTGTGTCACTGTTTGATCACTGTGTTACTGTTTGTTACTGTGTGTCACTGTTTGATCACTGTGTTATTGTATGTTACTGTATGTTACTGTGTGTTACTGTTTGATCACTGTGTTACTGTATGTTACTGTGTGTCACTGTTTGATCACTGTGTTACTGTATGTTACTGTGTGTCACTGTTTGATCACTGTGTTACTGTATGTTACTGTATGTTACTGTTTGATCACTGTGTTACTGTATGTTACTGTGTGTCACTGTTTGATCACTGTGTTACTGTATGTTACTGTTTGATCACTGTGTTACTGTATGTTACTGTGTGTCACTGTTTGATCACTGTGTTACTGTATGTTACTGTTTGATCACTGTGTTACTATTTGATCACTGTGTTATTGTATGTTACTGTATGTTACTGTGTGTCACTGTTTGATCACTGTGTTACTGTGTGTCACTGTTTGATCACTGTGTTATTGTTTGATCACTGTGTTACTGTGTGTCACTGTTTGATCACTGTGTTATGGTGTGTTAATGTTTGATCACTGTGTTACTGTGTGGTACTGTTTGATCACTGTGTTGCTGTGTGTTACTGTTTGATCACTGTGTTATGGTGTGTTAATGTTTGATCACTGTGTTACTGTGTGGTACTGTTTGATCACTGTGTTGCTGTGTGTTACTGTTTGATCACTGTGTTATGGTGTGTTACTGTTTGATCACTGTGTTACTGTGTGTCACTGTTTGATCACTGTGTTGCTGTGTGTTACTGTTTGATCACTGTGTTGCGTTGTGTAACTGTTTGATCACAGTGTTACTGTATGTTACTGTGTGAGTACTGTGTTACTATTTGATCACTGTGTTACTGTGATTACTGTGTTACTGTGTGTGTTACTGTTTGATCACTGTTACTGCGTGTGTTACTATGTGTGTTATTGTCTGTTATTGCGTGTGTTACCTTGTGAATTGCGTGTTACGGTGTGCTACTGCTGTGTTACTGTGTGTTCCTGCATACTACTGAGTGTGTTACTGCATGTGTTACTGTATGGTACCGAGTATGTAAATGCATGTTATTGAGTGTATTACTGTGTGTTACTGCATGTTACTGTGTGTGTTAATGTGCTACTGAGTATGTTACTGCATGTTACTGTGTGTGTTAATGTGCTACTGTGTGTTACTGTGGGTAGTTACCTGCCAGCAGCCTGCAGACCGGCAGGTGTATGGACACTTTGTCCTGAGACACCTGGTATCTGAATGTCTCCACGCAGTGACCGGCTAAGCTCAAGCTGATTGGCTGCTCACCGTCTGGAAGACCTGTCTGACAGTGACTGTGTGCATTCAGACACTTCTTGTAGGCCTCAATCAGAACCTCCTCCTACACACCAACATATACATACATACAGTACACACACACACACACACACACACACACACACACACACACACACACACACACACACACACACACACCCCTTTGTTTTAACCTGAATGTGAAGTATGTAGTGCTTGTATGTAGTACATTATATATAGTATATAGTAGTAGTATTGGTATTAGCATTAGTAGTAGTAGTAGTAGTAGTAGTACTAGTAGTAGTAAAGGCTCACATTAGTGGAGCACCACTCCTGGATCATGGAGTTGATGTGAGTCAGTCTGTGCTGTATGTAGTAGATGTATATAGTATGTAGTGATACCAACATTTTGGTATTGATACCAGTACCAACATGTATTTTGATACTGTTCCAAATAAAAGGAGAACACATCACACATCAGTAGATAAAATAAAATACCACAAAGACAAGTTTTTCTCATACAAAATTTTAAAATAAATAAAATAAAGACACTAACATCTGAACATCTGAGAAGACTGCATTTTTTTGTTATTTTGACCAGTTGTAATTTTTAGGAGAAATTGTTATGAGTAGGTTATAGAATGAAATAAAAATGTTCATTTTACTCAAACACACAGCTATAAATAGTCTAGTAAAAGCAGAGAAAGTGGTCATTTTCTTCCAGAGCTTCCAGAGTGGTCATTTTCTTCCAGCGTTGATGGCTGTTAGCTCTGAATGAGGCTGCTTTTCATGCTCTATCAGTTATTATTATATATACAGTATATATTACTACTATATATCAGTCTATCAGTTATTGCCTGTCATTCTCTGAACTCCTGCTGCAGGTCTGGCTGCTGGTCCTCAGAGGTTTTACCAAGTTGAAGTGTTTCCTCTCTTGGTCAGACATGTTTTATATCACCGTTTGAACAGTGGTGCCTCAGTGTTAGTGGCTGCACCGTGATCATTGATTCTGAATACAAAGTAATTCCAGATAGCACTTCGCTGCTGGTTTCTCTACAAGATGCAGCATGTTGAGGGTTGAGGTAGCTGCCATCCTCTCCCTGCTCCTCTCTCTGGCAGCGCTATATATATATATATATATATATATATATATATATATATATATATATATATATATATATATATATATATATATATATATATATATATATATATATATATAATGCAAGTACCGGTCTCATCCAATACCGAACAAGCCTAATAGTATGTAGCAGCATGTAGTATATAATATGTAGTGCATAGTAGTAGTAGTGGTAGTAGCAGAGTCTCACATCAGTGGAGCATCACCCTGGATAATGGTGATGGTGTGAGTCAGTCTGTGCTGTATGTAATACTTGTAAATAGTATGTAGTAACAGGTAGTATATTCTATATAGCATGCTACAGTAGTAGTAGTAGTAGTAGTAGTAGTAGTAGGCAGGCTTACATCAGTGGAGCACCACTCCTGGATCATGGTGATGATGTGAGTCAGTTTCATCTGCAGAGTGAATGCTGCCTCCCACTCAGGCTCCATCTCTATGTGCTGCCCCACCTGTCTCACCACCGGGTCCATACCCTGACACAGACAGACAGACAGACAGACAGAGGTTTAGATACACACAGGTTCCGAGGGAGAAAGACAAGTTTAGAGACAGACAGGTTTAAAGACAGACAGACAGGTTTAGAGAGAGACAGACAAAAAGAGAGACAGATTCACAGGGCGACAGACAAATGGGTTCACAGACAGACAGACAGACAGGTTCAGAGACAGACAGGTTCAGCAAAAGACACACAGGTTCAGAGACAGACAGACAGGTTTAGAGAGACAGACAGGTTTAAAGACAGACAGGTTTAGAGAGAGACATGTTCAGAGACAGGTTGGTGGTTACCTGCATACACTTGAGCAAGTCCAGAAAAGCATCCAGGCCTTCAATGAACTTAATTCTGAGCTGATGGTTCCACTGAGAGGGACGACTGATCAGGACGTACCTGAAACGAGAGGACAGGTTTCACTGGTGGACAAACTACTGGTTTAACCGGTGTATGAACTGGTACAGAACTGTTATATAAACTGGGGTGTGTGTGTGTGTGTGTGTGTGTGTGTGTGTGTGTGTGTGTGTGTGTGTGTGTTCATGTCACGGTTTGGAACAGCAAGGAAGCCAATTTCCGATGTTAACTTGAACAGCTTTTCATTTACTTGCCAAAATAAGTCAACTGTCTGCCTGAACATCAGTAAACGAGGCTAAAATGAGGAACAAGAGCCACTGTGTTATTTAAAAATGATTAAGAAATAAAAAACTAAATATGGGCTCAGACCATCAACACAACATGTATCAGGGCAGCCAGCACTAGACCTTTCTGAACAAAAGAGACATATGTCTCTCTATTCCCTGATATTAAAAAAAATAATAATAAAAAACAGAGGCTAAGGCCATCAATATAAAGTGTTTTTGCTCTGTCTGAGTCTGCATATAGAGGCTGTTAAATGCTGCTGGGAGAAGGAGTCGCTCTTTCCTCCCCGACTCTCTCCTCCTATCAACACCGGAGTGATGTCTCCGTAAATCATTCATCATATTGAAGTATCGCCGCTAGCATTAGCCACACGTGTTGCTCAGCGCTGACACACAGTTGAAGTTTTCTTCACCACGTTTTTCCTCGTCACTGTCAGACGTAACACCAAATCCGTAACGCTCCCACACAGCAGAGAGAAACGCAGCCGGTGGATCCTCTACCTGAACTCAATCATGTCTTCTCTCCATTTCCTGAACCAATCACAGCCGGACTCTGCTCTTCATCAACGTCTCTGAGAGTCTGAGAAGGAAGGAGGCGGGGTCACGCCTCATCAACGCCTCGTATCTTTGGCAGTACAACACTTGCACAGTAAAATCTGGCCGCCCTCGCTGAAATTCAGCCAATAACAACGTAAAAACTGTGTGATAAATCATATTCCTGTCTGCCGTGTCCCAGCCTCTTTCCATAGGCCTTGATTTCTAGTGGGACAATAAACAGGATGAAAAAATACACAATCGGCAGATGAACCGAGAGATATACATACATGCATAATTGATGTATAAGTGGTATATAAACTGGTATATTACTGGTACATGAACTGGTGTATTACTGGTATAGAACTGATCCTTACTTGAGGTCTCCGATGAGGCTCTGGACACGTCCGAACTTGAAGGCCTGCTGGGCGGTGTAGCGGTCAAACTGGAAGCGTCCCTGCAGGTCACGGTGGCGGAGGTGATCAACAAATGTCCTGATGATGGTCGTCATCAGGTTCTCCTCCACCATGAGCATCCGAGCCTGCAACGTACACACACACACACACACACCAATACAAATCCATCCAAACACCCGAGATTAAAGGGCCATTCCACTGATTTTACAGGACGAAGGTCAGTTTACGGTCACCTTCATTAGATACTAATGACAATGACCATCACTTCCTGCTCATGAAATGATAACGATAGGAGTTAGAATGACTGCACCCTCCTGGAGAATAAGCATCATCCAATGAGGGGTACTTATGGTATCCTCAAGGCTCAAGGTTTATCTACATAATTATATGCAGACAAAATGTATTTTATGTGCTGATGATAAATATTTATTTTGTTCTGTTGGATTGATTTTAGCAAACTGAATAGTTCATATCTGATAATCAAGTAAATCAAAGTTCTGGCATGATTTCAAAATAATAAATGATACTGAAAATAAAGGTAAAGTCAGAATGCATGTGTATAAAATAAAGCTTCATCAGTCTACACTGAGCTCAGTTAAAGAGGCGACCACGAGGAACAACCTCTAGCACGGACAGACTGAACTCACCAGCGACGGGACGGTGAATATTTGTACTGACAGGTCAGTGATGGAGAACTCACGGTCGTGGTCATCGGTCACATAGTCGCACTGCAAGCGTTCGTATCTCTAGCAGCAGGAGAGAGAGACAGGCAGAGAGAGAGACAGGTGTGTGGAGGTGGAGGAGGACGAAGGTACTCACCATGGTTGGGACGGTGAACAGCTGAACAGACAGTGAGGTCACTGACACCACTCGCTCATGGTCGTCCTCCATAAAATCTGTCTGGAGGCGTCTGTAGTTCTAGAGGGGGGGGACGACATTTCACCTGTGGGGTCAGAGGTCGTGGCTTCTGGACCAACGCCCTCCCCCAGTCTGTGATTTTTTTTTCTACAGCACCAGACAGAAGTTATCTCGGGACACTCTCGATACAGAGCAGGTCAGACCATCTGGTGATATTCTAATAATCTATTAAATGTGGATTAATCTGCCACTGACAATAGTCCCCAACAACTGAGATTGACCCGGCCCACATCAACTCTAATCAGCATCATCACTGGAGCTCTGACACCACCGTTCACCATGGCAACCGCCAGCGGGACAGATATTAATGCACGGATACGCTGACTGTGTACATTTATCTTTAAAGATGTTTTCTTCAGTTTTGTTCATTAATTCGTCGTCTACCAGACTTAAAGTGGTAGTAGTGGCAATCAACGAGACCAGACACTGGAGATGAAAACTGAAATATATATCAATCAGAGACATAGAGACATGAATCTGACCCAGTAATAACGTGTCTGGTGATTTAAAGGTTAAACAGAGTAGATGTTAGATAGTAGACATCTATCTAGTATCTTGTATTTCAGCTACTTCAACAGATTAAAGGACAGACCATTTAAAAACTCTTGTTTCTGACTGATCTCAAACATATTAACACATCATCTACAATATTATTATTATGGCCCATCAGTGGACCAGTCACATCAGGACTGATACTGATTATACATCATTATTACATGATTCTATTCTGTACTGAAATGAATGAACTGTAATGAAATAAATCTAAATATTCATACTATTATAACTATTGATGTACTTTTTATGTATTTATTAAGCTTTTAGCCCAGCTGCTTCCCAGAGGAGCATAAAATGAGCAATGGACATAAATGGAAGTTAGAAAAATCCACCTCACAGATTCTGAGCTCAAGCTCAACCTTTTTCACATCAAAGATCCAAAATGGAGTCCAGTAGAACCCAGATCGTGGATGTAGAAGAGGGCCCAGTAGAGTCCAGTCCATGGATGTAGAAGAGGTTGTGTCCTTAATAAAGGTTCATCTTATCTTATCTTATCTGTGCCGTTAGTAAATAGCTACAACTCCGTTAAATCCTGTTGATGTCATGCTACTAGCTCTGCTAGCTACTAGCCGATAGCCAGTTGTTTGGTAACAGAGACGTTAATTCATCCACCACGGTACACGCTGACAGCAGACAGCCCATGGGTGAATTAGAAGATAATAAAAGTGATGGATTACAGCCAATAGAGCCATTATTACAGCCACATACAGCTAGCCGAAAGCTGGCAGAACCAGATATGTGATATGTCAGACATCTCTTCATACATCCATGGACACACTCATTGGTGTTTTCAGTTTAAAACGGTGGCAGCTCTACCGTAGCGCCACTTAGCAGCTGTGGCCAGAAACGCTCCAGAGTTTGGTCTATTTGCTTCTAAACGCTTTGATTTATGGTAACTGACTGATTGATTGTGCCGATCAGGTGTGTCGATCAGGTATGTCGATCAGGTGTGTCAATCGGGTGTGTCGATCAGGTGTGTCGATCAGGTGTGTCGATCAGGTATGTCGATCAGGTGTGTCAATCGGGTGTGTCGATCAGGTGTGTCGATCAGGTGTGTCAATCGGGTGTGTCGATCGGGTGTGTCGATCAGGTGTGTCGATCAGGTGTGTCGATCAGGTGTGTTACCTTGGCAAACTGGATGGCAAAGATCTTCTTGTATTTGAGGTCCATGAGGAGACTGTTCATCAGCAGCTGATGGTAGATGTTCCTTGCTCCTATAGACAGACAGACAGACAGACAGACAGACGCAGAGCGACAGATATAGAGAGAGAGAGACAAGGTTACATGAAACAACAGTGGGTTGATGGGTGAATGCTGACATGTAGTGTAAAGAGCTTTGAGTGGTCAGAAGACTAGAAAGGTGCTATATAAATGCAAGTCCATTTACCACAAAGTGTCTCTCTATAACTGAGTATAAACATGTACATACAGTATATATTCAGAACTAGTAGTACTAGTAGTACTAGTGGTAGTAGCAGTAGTAGTAGCAGCAGTGACCTTTCCACATCTTGGAGTCATTGAGCATCAGCTTGTCAACCAGCGAGGAATATTCTCCTTCTGGACCTTTCTGCAGGCCGACCTGACACAGAATCCTCCTCAGACCGTCTGGAACACAACAGGAAACACTGGTTTGACACTCAGACAAAGTGAGGGATTATGGGTAATGAAGTCCAGACTCACCAGAGTACTGAATGATCTGTCCCAACCAGCTGAGAGCCCTCAAAGCAAAACACTGGTGAGCAACAACAGATGAGTGCATCACCTGAACCCTGAGAGGCTTTGACTGGCGACTGGTGTTCCTCTGGGGGTGGGGGTCACAGAGAGGGGGGTTAAATGTTTATTCATTCTATCCTCTTCCTTCAGGTCAACAGGGATGTCACACACTCACCACTATAACAGACTTGGCCTGGTCACAGAACTGGAAATCTCCGTATCGAACCGACTTTCTGCCCTGCAATGCAATACACACACACACACACACACACCGTGTAAACCACAGAGCATTGATCTGACCAGCTGGGCCTCCAACTCCTTCTCATGTTCTTAGTGTACAGTATGTGCTGTGAGTACTGACGTCTCTGTCCACGGTGGTGGCGAAGCTGACGGCTTCTTTCTGGCTGCAGTTGACAGCTTTCTGCAGCGTGTAGATCACCTGTTCATACGTGTGGACTTCATCATTGAACAACATGCAGTAGTAGGTGTCTGCTCTGTCTCTGCAAACACACACACACACACACACACACACACACACACACACACACACACACACACACACACACACACACACACACACACACACAAACAGAAGAAGCATCAGTATAACAGTATAATAAATAGTGTTGAGTGCTGTGTCAGTGCCCCCTACAGGCTGCACAGTTCATTACAGACAAATCCTGAACAAACAATACACATTTATTAACATTAGTGTGTGTGTGTGTGTGTGTGTGTGTGTGTGTGTGTGTGTGTGTGTGTGTGTGTGGCGTGTGCGTGTGTACGTACGGCGGCTCCAGGCCTGCAGGCAGCTGGTCTTCCTGATCCCAGGTCAGCATGTCCACAGCGTACTTCAGGAGGATGGAGAAGATGCTGAAACCACGAGAGACCATGTCTGCAGGTAGCAGAGCTACAGGATCCTGGAGAGACAGACAGGTAGAGAGA
Source organism: Pterois miles (assembly GCA_947000775.1). Lineage (NCBI taxonomy): Eukaryota > Metazoa > Chordata > Actinopteri > Perciformes > Scorpaenidae > Pterois > Pterois miles. The sequence continues at coordinate 1,364,547 of CAMQGK010000242.1, read as the reverse complement.
CAGACAGGTAGAGAGACAGACAGGTAGAGAGACAGACACCACATGTTATACTGAGAGACAGACAGGTAGAGAGACAGACACCACATGTTATACTGAGAGACAGACAGGTAGAGAGACAGACAGGTAGAGAGACAGACACCACATGTTATACTGAGAGACAGACAGGTAGAGAGACAGACAGGTAATGAGAGACAGACAGGTAGAGAGACAGACAGGTAGAGAGACAGACACCACATGTTATACTGAGAGACAGACAGATAGAGAGACAGACACCACATGTTATACTGAGAGACAGACAGGTAGAGAGACAGACACCACATGTTATACTGAGAGACAGACAGGTTGAGAGACATACGGGTAGAGAGACAGACACCACATGCTATACTGGGAGACAGACAGAGAGAGAAAGACGGGTTAACTGACAGACAGGTACACAGACAGGTATGTGTCTCACCTCCTCTGTGTCTCTGTTGGTGGCTGTCGGTGTGTGTTTCTGGCAGTAAGGACCTTTCTTCCAGGCTTCAGCATCTCCACAGTCACAGAACCCTCCACCGCCGGACGTCGTCATCTATATATAAACACAAACACACACACACACACAAATAGATATAGAGGATATTTCTATATAGTGCATTCAGAAAGTCTTCAGACCCCTTCACTTTTTTCACATTTTGTTATGTTGCAGCCTTTTGCTAAGTTTACATTATCTTTTCCCCTCATCAATCTACACTCAATACACCATGATGACAAAGCAGTGACAGAATTTCAGAACTTTTCAAATTTATTAAAAAGGAAAAACTGAAATATCACATTAACTTGCAGTCTCCTCCTAAAGTACTGGACCAGTGAGGCCAAGTCCTTTATTTCTACTGAACACTGAAAACATCACCAGATGAATCTGAGACCAGAGATCAGGATTTCAGCTTCTATTTCAGGTATTTACATCTAGATCTATTACACAGCTTAGAAGACCGATGGTCCACTGTGGTCATAAAGGGATGGACACGGTCAGCAACAATACTCAGGTAGGCTGCAGCATATAAACCAGGCTCAGTTGGTACTAAGGGGCCCAAAGTGTGCCAAGAAAATATCCCCCAGCGGTGACCAGTGTGGTCTCCTGCTGCTGTAGCCCATCTTCTTCAAGGTTCCACGTGTTCTGCGTTCCTCGGTTGTACCGAATGGTTATCTGAGTTACTGTTACCTCTCTATCATCTCCAACCAGTCTGCCCATTCTCCTCTGACCTCTAACATCAACAAGGCATTTTCGTCCACACAGCTGCCGCTCACTGGATATTTTCTCTTTTTCGGACCTTTCTCTGTGAACTCTAGAGATGGTTTTGGGTGAAAATCACAGTAGATCGTAGTTTCTGAAATACTCAGACCAGCCCGTCTGACACCGACAACCAGGCCACGTTCAGAGTCACTTAAATCCCCTTTCTTCCTCATTCTGATGCTCGGTTTGAACTTCAGCAGGCTGTCTCGACCACGTCTACTTGCCTAAATGCATTGAGTTGTGGCCATGTGATTGGGTGATTAGCTATTTGTGTTAACAAGCAATTGAACAGGTGTACCTAATTATGTGGCCGGTGAGTGTATATACTGTATATATAAGTAGGAATTGGCCTCACTGATCCAATAGTTTTGGAAGGAACTGTACATACATGCAGTATGTCTGTGTAAATATAGTACACACACGGGAGACAGCGCTGTGTGTGTGTGTGTGTGTGTGTGTGTGTGTGTGTGTGTGTGTGTGTGTGTTAGACTGTGTACTCACCCGGTATCGATGTTGTTTGTGAACGCTGCCCAGGAAACACTGCATGCACAGAACACAGGTCGGATCAGCTGCACACTCCCTAAACACACACACACACACACACACACACACACACACACACACACACACACACACAAAGTTGGTTAATGCCTGAACATGGTGTCTTATCTGCAGGAGTAGATGTGTGTTACCTGTGTATGTCTCACCTGCAGGAGTAGGTGTGTGTTACCTGTGTGTGTCTCATCTGCAGAAGTAGTTGTGTGTTAGCTGTGTGTGTCTCACCTGCAGGAGTAGGTGTGTGTTACCTGTGTGTGTCTCATCTGCAGGAGTAGTTGTGTGTTAGCTGCGTGTGTCTCACCTGCAGGAGTAGGTGTGTGTTACCTGTGTGTGTCTCATCTGCAGGAGTAGTTGTGTGTTACCTGTGTGTGTCTCATCTGCAGGAGTAGTTGTGTGTTAGCTGCGTGTGTCTCACCTGCAGGAGTAGGTGTGTGTTACCTGTGTGTGTCTCACCTGCAGGAGTAGGTGTGTGTTACCTGTGTGTGTCTCATCTGCAGGAGTAGGTGTGTGTTACCTGTGTGTGTCTCATCTGCAGGAGTAGTTGTGTGTTAGCTGTGTGTGTCTCACCTGCAGGAGTAGGTGTGTGTTACCTGTGTGTGTCTCACCTGCAGGAGTAGGTGTGTGTTACCTGTGTGTGTCTCACCTGCAGGAGTAGGTGTGTGTTACCTGTGTGTGTCTCACCTGCAGGAGTAGTTGTGTGTTACCTGTGTGTGTCTCACCTGCAGGAGTATGTGTGTGTTACCTGTGTGTGTCTCACCTGCAGGAGTAGGTGTGTTACCTGTGTGTGTCTCATCTGCAGGAGTAGTTGTGTGTTAGCTGTGTGTGTCTCACCTGCAGGAGTAGGTGTGTGTTACCTGTGTGTGTCTCATCTGCAGGAGTAGTTGTGTGTTACCTGTGTGTGTCTCACCTGCAGGAGTAGGTGTGTGTTACCTGTGTGTGTCTCATCTGCAGGAGTAGTTGTGTGTTACCTGTGTGTGTCTCACCTGCAGGAGTAGGTGTGTGTTACCTGTGTGTGTCTCATCTGCAGGAGTAGTTGTGTGTTACCTGTGTGTGTCTCACCTGCAGGAGTATGTGTGTGTTACCTGTGTGTGTCTCACCTGCAGGAGTAGGTGTGTTACCTGTGTGTGTCTCATCTGCAGGAGTAGTTGTGTGTTAGCTGTGTGTGTCTCACCTGCAGGAGTAGGTGTGTGTTACCTGTGTGTGTCTCATCTGCAGGAGTAGTTGTGTGTTACCTGTGTGTGTCTCACCTGCAGGAGTAGGTGTGTGTTACCTGTGTGTGTCTCATCTGCAGGAGTAGTTGTGTGTTACCTGTGTGTGTCTCACCTGCAGGAGTAGGTGGGCTCTCCCACCTTGAACACGTGTCCACACAGCGGTGACGGCTGGTTGTTCTCCTGAAGGAGGGCCAGGCCAGCAGATGGCTCCTCCCCCAGCAGAAGCCACTCCAGAGGAGCCAGGAGGAGTAGCTGACAAGCCAGCTCTCCCCTCTGCTCCTCTCTCTGCTCCTCCTTACTGCTGCCCCCGCTCGGCCCCAAGCAAAGGATTCTGGGTACATACACTGCCAGGTGACGGTACACCTCCTGTTGCAGGTCAGCCGCCGCCAGCCATTGCTGAGGAGGAGGAGAGAGAGGAAGATGAGGAGGACAGAGAGAGGAGAGAGGACGAGACAGAGGAGAGAGAAGAAGAGAGGAGGACGAGAGACAGTAGAGAGGAGAAAGAGGTGGAAAGAAAAGAGGAGGAGCAAGAGAAAAGACGAGAGAAGAGGAGAGAGAGGGGAGTTATTTCGAACGGCAGATGAACATTAACTAAACGTTAGCAGGGGGTGTACCTGGAGAATAACACCTGTGTTTACAGACGGGTCTAACGTTAAATAAATATTAAATAGACGTTAAATAAATGTTAGCAGGGGGTGTACCTGGAGAATAACACCTGTGTTTACAGACGGGTCTAACGTTAAATAAATATTATGTGTATGTATTATATGTGAATTTCTCCACTGTGAGATTAATAAAGGAATATCTTATCTTAGATTAAATAAACGTTAGCAGGGGGTGTACCTGGAGAATAACACCTGTGTTTACAGACGGTTGTAGCGGTAGTAAACGCAGGTGTTATCTAGCAACACCATCGATCGTGTTTACGCTGTTTGCACACGCTGACACGCAGCAGCTGTTTCTCATCCAGATGTTTTACATATCACTCCGAGCATTAGCATTAGCATTAGCAATTGCGCTAGCATAATGTTAGCTCCGTGTAACAGATTAAGCAGAGAGCGTAGAGCAGGTGAGAGCTCGCGTTGTGACGCAGTGACAGGTGACAGGTGAGGGTCAGCGGGAAGGACAGCTCGAGGAGCCGTGTCATACCGTCGCCGTGTCTCTGGCAGAGAAGTTCAGGAACTCGGAACATAAAGAAGACGGTGGGTCTCTGTCGGACTGGGCCGCCGCCATCTTTCTTCCCTCGGCTCTGCTGCTGCTGCTGCTTGACGAAGAAGAACCCGGAACCGGAAATCATCAACAGTTGAGGGGGCGGGACCGGGCTGTCAGAAGAGTGGCCATCAGTCAGACAGGACCATAGACATATACAGTATGTCTATAGATAGGACCATATAGTATATAATTATAGATATGACCATAGACATATACAGTATGTCTATAGATATGACCATATAGTATATAATTATAGATATGACTATACACATATACAGTATGTCTATAGATAGGACCATATAGTATATAATTATAGATATGACCATAGACATATACAGTATGTCTATAGATATGACCATATAGTATATAATTATAGATATGACCATACACATATACAGTATGTCTATAGATAGGACCATATAGTATATAATTATAGATATGACCATATACATATACAGTATGTCTATAGATATGACCATATAGTATATAATTATAGATATGACCATAGACATATACAGTATGTCTATAGATAGGACCATATAGTATATAATTATAGATATGACCATAGACATATACAGTATGTCTATAGATAGGACCATATAGTATATAATTATAGATATGACCATAGACATATACAGTATGTCTATAGATATGACCACAGACATATGGCTATAGATGTGACCATAGACATATGTCTGTAGATAGGATCATATAGTATATGATTCTAGATATGACCATAGATATATAATATATGACTATACGTAGGACCATATAGTATATGACTATAGATGTGACCAAAGACATATACTGTATGTCTATAGATAGGACCATAGACATACAGTATATATCTGTAGATAGGACCATATAGTATTAGACTATAGATAAAACCATAGACATAGAGTATTTGACTTCCGTTGTATCTTTAGATATACAGTATATTTCTATACATGATACTATGTGTATGATATTAAAGACTACATGACCGTTCCTGTTCATTTCCTATTGAAGACACATTCACATGTATTGGAAAATTACATTACTCATAATGTTTGCCCTCATGGATCAACATTATGGAGCAGTAGAGTGATAAATTAATTATAGTAAATAATTAATAGGAAACCATCATGTGAGAGTGATGGTAGAGGGAGGGAATTAGTGTATACACTATATAAAGTAGCCATAATTTAAAGTATACATCATTTAAAGTAGATGTTTTTTTTAGTATAAACCATTTAAAGTAGACATTATTCAAAGCAGACATAATTTAAGTTGTACATCATTTAAAGTATACATCATCTCAAGTAAACATCATTTAAGTATAAACCATGTAAAGTAGACATAATTTAAAGTATACACCATTTAAAGTAGACATCATTTAAAGCATACATCATCTAAAGTAGATATCAATTAAAATATCCGTCATTTAAAGTATCCAGTATTTCAAGTATCCATTATTTCAAGTATCCATTATTTCAAGTATCCATCATCTAAAGTTGATATCAGTTAAAGTATACACCATTTAAAGTATACATCATTTAAAGTATGCATTATTTCAAGTATACATCATCTAAGGTAGATATAATTTAAAGTATACATCATTTAAAGTATAAACCATTTAAAGTATACATCATTTGAAGTATCCAGTAGGGGCTACCCTCATCCTGTGTTCAGGAATCCTGCGGTGGGCTCTGTTCCCTTCCTCGTGGTAACGAGTCATGATGTCATCACAGGTGCTCACAGTGAATCAGAATGGGGATGAAACCAGGTACCTTGTGGTGGCCCGGTACCAGGCCCAGAGCTGTGGAGCCTCATATGCTGAAGTCTCCATGTGAACTACTGTGCAACTGTCCAGGTTCATATTAAGGAGCTGCTATTCTGTAGATATGTGTCTGTGTTGTATTAGAAGAACCAGGTTGTGACGGAAGCAGCAGATTAGTCCAGATATCTGTAGATCCACGGAACACCATCCTGTCCTGTATTCAAACCAGAGCCGGTTCTGGTACGGACCGCTCAGAGTCAAATGTCTGACTGTGATCTCAAAGTTCATTTTCTTTTATGAAGACAAACTTTTATTTGGTCCTGCTGTGATGGAAATTAAATATTTTCAGTCCAGCAGTGAAGAGAGAAGAAACGGCGGACAAAGACTGATTCTACAGTACATCAAATAATACAATAATAACAAGACTTCAGACTCTGATCCGGTCTGGTCTGATCAGGTTCAGGTCCTCACAGAGCAGTCAGGCTTTATCTCCTCTAAGTCTGAGATCTCTCAGCCTGAGTCAGTCCTGTTCTGAACCAGCTGCTGGACCAGAATCCGGAGCTGCTCCAGCTCTGCTCGGATAGCCTGGAGCTCCTGGTTCTGCAGAGTCTGGCTCTGGAGCGCCGGGTTCAGCAGGGTCTGATACTGGTGCTCTGGGTCCTGCAGGGTGTGGCTCTGGAGCTCCGGGTTCTGCAGGGTCTGGTCCTTTAGCTTCTGATTCTGCACAGTCTGGATCTGATCCATTTTTACTCTGGAAGTGAGCAGAATAAAAGACAGAGCTTAAAGTCCAGTGTGAGTGTTGATAGTGATGATGAATGTATCAGGATTTGTCCAGTTCTGGTTGGACTCTCAACATGAGACACATAATGAACATTAAACCCATCCTCACCCAGAACCTCTGAGTGTCTCCACGTCTCTCTGCAGAACCACAAACTGGTCCAGGGTCTCCTACAGGACACAAAGTGTCTTAACTCCCTGAACTTCATTTGAAATAATGAAAATGTCAAATCAGTTCCTCTTCACACACTTTGATCTGCACGGTGATACGGCCCATCTCGTCATGGTAACGGCAGTTTGTTGTGATGTCATCATTGTGGCCATCAGCCAGTGGCGCACAGAAGTTGGAGATGTACTGGTTGTCATAGAAACGGCGGAGGAAGGGCATGGATTCGTCCACCTGCAGGATGACAGCGGCCTGCTGCATCACAGCATTAGCCTGCGAGTTATCGTGCACCCTGACAGGTGAGGACAGACCAGGTGAGGACAGACCAGGTGAGGACAGACCAGGTGTAGAGAGACAGGTGAGGACAGACCAGGTGAGGACAGACCAGGTGTAGAGAGACAGGTGAGGACAGGCCAGGTGAGGACAAACAGGTGAGGACAGACCAGGTGAGGACAGACCAGGTGTAGAGAGACAGGTGAGGACAGACCAGGTGAGGACAAACAGGTGAGGACAGACCAGGTGAGGACAGACAAGCAGGACAGACATTATTCAAAGCAGACATAATTTAAGTTGTACATCATTTAAAGATACATCATCTCAAGAAACATCATTTAAGAAAACCATTAAAGAACATAATTTAAAGAACACCATTTAAAGTAGACATCATTTAAAGCAACATCATCTAAAAATATCAATTAAAATATCCGTCATTTAAAGTATCCAGTATTTCAAGTATCCATTATTTCAAGTATCCATTATTTCAAGTATCCATCATCTAAATTAATCAGTAAAGATACACCATTTAAAGAACATCATTTAAATATGCATTATTTCAAGAACATCATCTAAGAAAATTTAAAGAACATCATTTAAATAAAACCATTTAAAGAACATCATTTATATCCAGTAGGCTACCCTCATCCTTGTTCAGAATCCTCGGTGGGCTCTGTTCCCTTCCTCTGTAACGAGTCATATGTCATCACAGGTGCTCACATGAATCAGAATGGGGATGAAACCAGGTACCTTGTGGTGGCCCGGTACCAGGCCCAGAGCTGTGGAGCCTCATATGCTAAGTCTCCATGTGAACTACTGTGCAACTGTCCAGGTTCATATTAAGGAGCTGCTATTCTGTAGATATTGTCTGTGTTGTATTAGAAAACCAGGTTGTGACGGAAGCAGCAGATTAGTCCAGATATCTTAGATCCACGGAACACCATCCTGTCCTGTATTCAAACCAACCGGTTCTGGTACGGACCGCTCAGAGTCAAATGTCTGACTGTGATCTCAAAGTTCATTTTCTTTTATAAACAAACTTTTATTTGTCCTGCTGTATGGAAATTAAAATTTTCAGTCCAGCAGTGAAAAGAAGAAACGGCGGACAAAGACTGATTCTACAGTACATCAAATAATACAATAATAACAAACTTCAGACTCTGATCCGGTCTGGTCTGATCAGGTTCAGGTCCTCACAGAGCAGTCAGGCTTTATCTCCTCTAAGTCTAGATCTCTCAGCCTAGTCAGTCCTGTTCTAACCAGCTGCTGACCAGAATCCGGAGCTGCTCCAGCTCTCTCGATAGCCTGGAGCTCCTGTTCTGCAGAGTCTGGCTCTAGCGCCGGGTCAGCAGGGTCTGATACTGGTGCTCTGGGTCCTGCAGGGTGTGGCTCTGGAGCTCCGGGTTCTGCAGGGTCTGGTCCTTTACTTCTATTCTGCACAGTCTGATCTGATCCATTTTACTCTGAGGAGCAAATAAAAACAGAGCTTAAAGTCCAGTGTGAGTGTTGATAGTGATGATGAATGTATCAGGTTTGTCCAGTTCTGTTGGACTCTCAACATAGACACATAATAACATTAAACCCATCCTCACCCAGAACCTCTAGTGTCTCCACGTCTCTCTCAGAACCACAAACTGGTCCAGGGTCTCCTACAGGACACAAAGTGTCTTAACTCCCTAACTTCATTTAAAAATGAAAATGTCAAATCATTCCTCTTCACACCTTTATCTGCACGTAACGCCCATCTCGTCATGTAACGGCAGTTGTTGTGATGTCATCATTGTGGCCATCAGCCAGTGGCCACAGAAGTTGGAGATGACTGGTTGTCATAGAAACGGCGGAGGAAGGGCATGGATTCGTCCACCTGCAGGATGACAGCGGCCTGCTGCATCACAGCATTAGCCTGCAGTTATCGTGCACCCTGACAGGTGAGGACAGACCAGGTGAGGACAGACCAGGTGAGGACAGACCAGGTGTAGAGAGACAGGTGAGGACAGACCAGGTGAGGACAGACCAGGTGAGAGAGACAGGTGAGGACAGGCCAGGTGAGGACAAACAGGTGAGGACAGACCAGGTGAGGACAGACCAGGTGTAGAGAGACAGGTGAGGACAGACCAGGTGAGGACAAACAGGTGAGGACAGACCAGGTGAGGACAGACAAGTCAGGACAGGCAAGGACAGACAGATATGCATAGACCAGGTGAGGACAGACAGGTGAGGACAGACCAAGTGAGGACAGACAGGTGTGGACAGACAGGTGTGGACTCTGACCTCTGGAAGGTGTCAGTGAGCAGGGCAATCAGCAGGTTGACACACAGGATGGAGGACGCAGCCAGAAACGTCCCACACAGCAGAGGAGCCATGACGCTGTCCACCTTGGCCATGGCGGCGTACTCATACTCGTCCACCAGAGTGATGCGGTACAGGCTGTACAGCAGACCAGAGACAAACTGCATGCTGGGAACTGAGGACAAGCCTGGAGAAATACAACAATATATTTGTAACAATGTTAATAATGTTAACGTTGATTAAACATGTTTCAGTCCTCACTGAGTTGGTTAAACATGTTTCAGTCCTCACTGAGTTGGTTAAACATGTTTCAGTCCTCACTGAGTTGGTTAAACATGTTTCAGTCCTCACTGAGTTGGTTAAACATGTTTCAGTCCTCACTGAGTTGATTAAACATGTTTCAGTCCTCACTGAGTTGGTTAAACATGTTTCAGTCCTCACTGAGTTGATTAAACATGTTTCAGTCCTCACTGAGTTGATTAAACATGTTTCAGTCCTCACTGAGTTGGTTAAACATGTTTCAGTCCTCACTGAGTTGGTTAAACATGTTTCAGTCCTCACTGAGTTGGTTAAACATGTTTCAGTCCTCACTGAGTTGATTAAACATGTTTCAGTCCTCACTGAGTTGGTTAAACATGTTTCAGTCCTCACTGCGTTGATTAAACATGTTTCAGTCCTCACTGAGTTGGTTAAACATGTTTCAGTCCTCACTGAGTTGGTTAAACATGTTTCAGTCCTCACTGAGTTGGTTAAACATGTTTCAGTCCTCACTGAGTTGATTAAACATGTTTCAGTCCTCACTGAGTTGATTAAACATGTTTCAGTCCTCACTGAGTTGGTTAAACATGTTTCAGTCCTCACTGAGTTGATTAAACATGTTTCAGTCCTCACTGAGTTGATTAAACATGTTTCAGTCCTCACTGAGTTGATTAAACATGTTTCAGTCCTCACTGAGTTGATTAAACATGTTTCAGTCCTCACTGAGTTGATTAAACATGTTTCAGTCCTCACTGAGTTGGTTAAACATGTTTCAGTCCTCACTGAGTTGATTAAACATGTTTCAGTCCTCACTGAGTTGGTTAAACATGTTTCAGTCCTCACTGAGTTGGTTAAACATGTTTCAGTCCTCACTGTTTTCTTTTTCCTTTTTCTTTTTTTTTCCCTTTTTTTTTTTTTTCCCCCTTTTTATTTTCTCCTCCTAGTTAGTTAAACATTTTCTTTCCTCCTAGTTGGTTAAACATGTTTCTTTCCTCACTGAGTTGGTTAAACATGTTTCAGTCCTCACTGAGTTGGTTAAACATGTTTCAGTCCTCACTGCGTTGGTTAAACATGTTTCTGTCCTCACTGAGTTGGTTAAACATGTTTCTGTCCTCACTGAGTTGATTAAACATGTTTCAGTCCTCACTGCGTTGATTAAACATGTTTGAGTCCTCACTGAGTTGATTAAACATGTTTCAGTCCTCACTGAGCTGGTTAAACATGTTTCAGTCCTCACTGAGTTGGTTAAACATGTTTCTGTCCTCACTGAGTTGGTTAAACATGTTTCTGTCCTCACTAGTTGGTTAAACATGTTTCAGTCCTCACTGAGTTGGTTAAACATGTTTCAGTCCTCACTGAGTTGATTAAACATGTTTCAGTCCTCACTGAGTTGATTAAACATGTTTCAGTCCTCACTGAGTTGATTTCAGTCCTCACTGAGTTGGTTAAACTGTTTCAGTCCTCACTGAGTTGATTAAACATGTTTCAGTCCTCACTGAGTTGGTTAAACATGTTTCAGTCCTCACTGAGTTGGTTAAACATGTTTCAGTCCTCACTGAGTTGGTTAAACATGTTTCTGTCCTCACTGAGTTGGTTAAACATGTTTCTTCCTCACTGAGTTGGTTAAACATGTTTCAGTCCTCACTGAGTTGGTTAAACATGTTTCAGTCCTCACTGAGTTGATTAAACATGTTTCAGTCCTCACTGAGTTGATTAAACATGTTTCAGTCCTCACTGAGTTGATTAAACATGTTTCAGTCCTCACTGAGTTGATTAAACATGTTTCAGTCCTCACTGAGTTGATTAAACATGTTTCAGTCCTCACTGAGCTGGTTAAACATGTTTCAGTCCTCACTGAGTTGGTTAAACATGTTTCAGTCCTCACTGAGTTGATTAAACATTTTTCAGTCCTCACTGCGTTGATTAAACATGTTTCAGTCCTCACTGAGTTGATTAAACATGTTTCAGTCCTCACTGAGTTGATTAAACATGTTTCAGTCCTCACTGAGTTGGTTAAACATGTTTCTGTCCTCACTGAGCTGGTTAAACATGTTTCAGTCCTCACTGAGCTGGTTAAACATGTTTCAGTCCTCACTGAGTTGGTTAAACATGTTTCAGTCCTCACTGAGCTGGTTAAACATGTTTCAGTCCTCACTGAGTTGGTTAAACATGTTTCAGTCCTCACTGAGTTGGTTAAACATGTTTCAGTCCTCACTGAGTTGATTAAACATGTTTCAGTCCTCACTGCGTTGATTAAACATGTTTCAGTCCTCACTGAGTTGGTTAAACATGTTTCAGTCCTCACTGAGTTGGTTAAACATGTTTCAGTCCTCACTGAGTTGGTTAAACGTGTTTCTGTCCTCACTGAGTTGATTAAACATGTTTCAGTCCTCACTGAGTTGGTTAAACGTGTTTCTGTCCTCACTGAGTTGGTTAAACATGTTTCAGTCCTCACTGAGTTGGTTAAACATGTTTCAGTCCTCACTGAGTTGGTTCTGAAATGGTTCTGAAGAGGTTCTTGTACTAGTGAGAAGTGAAACCTGTTTTAACGTCTTAGTACCTCCGAATATGATCCAGAAGCTGCAGGCGTAGGGAATAAAGATCTCAGCGTACAGGAACAGGAAACACATCAGGTCCCCGATGATGTTCCCCAACATGACGATGAATGGACCCATCAACCTGCGCACACACACACACACACACACACACACACACACACACACACACACACACACCAGTACAGAGATTGATTGCTGAAGGAACCGACTGGACTCTGGTTCAGGGTTCCCAGGGGTCAGGGGTTAAACAGGTCATAATTCTATTATCTATTTTATATCTGTATGTATTAGTCTAATCTGTTTCGTGTTACAGGTGTGTTTACCTAAAGGCTCTGACGTGCTTCATCAGTCGCAGCCACAGGAAGACGACGGTGACAGAGAACAGACGCAGACTGGCGGTGTGAAGACGGGCGGACGGACTAAACACGTCAACCATGTGGACGCTGAACGACGCCATCAGAAGAGAGTACACCAGCCAATCAAATACGTTCCTGACAGGAAGCATGCACATGTTATTTACATGGTACTGTGTGTGTGTGTGTGTGTGTGTGTTGTGTGTGTGAGGTGTGTGTGTGTTACCACAGGTCCTGGCTGTAACTTCCTCTCATCCTGTGAATCTGATCGTTCTGATCCAAAAGGAAAACTCTCTCCTGCGCACACACACACACACACACACACACACACACACACACACACACACACCACAAAAAGTTGTTGCTTCCTCCTGTTTCCATTCTTTATGTTAAGCTCAACAGTATTTCCCCTGTTTCCAGTCTTGATGCTTAGTTAAGATAACTGGCTGGCTTCATATTTAGCATACAGACAGAGAGAGAAAATTCCACTAAATGTTGAATTGTCCCTTTAAACCTGTCTTTTGTACCTGAGGCCACATGGGATGTGAGTAGCACAGGTCGTCATGGATACGACGCTCCGCCCACCGCTGCCAGAGGTGAAGCTTCCTCCTTGAACGCAGGATGTCCTGCACTTCCCTCAGCACCTCCTCCAGAGTCAACAGGAGCGCCAGGACCACTAGGATGACACGCCACCAGTCCTTAGACAGAGAGAGAGAGACAGGTAAAGAGACAGACAGACAGGTGGATACAGGTAGAGAAACAGACAGGTCACCTGGGGGAGGACGTAGCGATGAGGCGAGTCTCGGTGCACAGACACAGAGATGGCAACGGTTGTCCAGGAGACATTGAACAGGAAGTTGAGGATGAGGAGAAGCCATGCCCCAAGCCTGGCACAGACAGACAGACAAACAGACAGACAGACAGGTAGAGCAATACCCTAGCACCCGAGAGCGATGACGTAAAATTAGTTGAACCAATCAGAGTGGAGTTTACCTGCCATACAGTTTCCATTTGACCTGGATCAGTTTGAGAAAGACCGGATTCATGATGAGGTCCAGCTTCCCCTGCTGGACCACCACCTCTAGCTGAGACAAGTAGACAGACAGGTAGAGAGACAGACAGGTAAAGACAGGTAGAGTGACATACAGGTAGAAATAGGTAGAGAGACAGGTAGAGAGACTGACAAGAAGAAAGACAAGTAGAGAGACAGACAGGTGGAGATACAGAAAGGTAGAGAGAAAAGCAGAGAGGCAGACAGGCAGAGAGACATACAGGTAAAAACAGGTAGAGAGACAGATAAAGAGACAGACAGGTAGAGAAAAGGAAACGTAGAGAGACAAACAGGTAGAGACACGTAGAGAACAAGGTAGACAGACAGGTGGAGAGACAGACAGTCAGACAGACAGGTAGAGACAAAGACAGGTAGAGAGACAGACAGGTAGACCCTGCAGTTCACTGTGCACTGTTAACTGTACTGTGTTTACTGTATACTGTGTGTATTGTAACTGCTATACACAAAACGTAACTGATGGAAGTGAACTGCAGGTAACTGATGGAAGTGTACTGCAGGTAACTGATGGAAACTGATGGAAGTGAACTACAGGGAACTGATGGAAGTGTACTGCAGGTAACTGATGGAAGTGTACTACAGGTAACTGATGGAAGTGTACTACAGGTAACTGATGGAAGTGTACTGCAGGTAACTGATGGAAGTGTACTACAGGTAACTGATGGAAGTGTACTGCAGGTAACTGATGGAAGTGTACTACAGGTAACTGATGGAAGTGTACTACAGGTAACTGATGGAAGTGTACTGCAGGTAACTGATGGAAGTGTACTACAGGGAACTGATGGAAGTGTACTGCAGGTAACTGATGGAAGTGTACTACAGGTAACTGATGGAAGTGTACTACAGGTAACTGATGGAAGTGTACTGCAGGTAACTGATGGAAGTGTACTACAGGTAACTGATGGAAGTGTACTGCAGGTAACTGATGGAAGTGTACTACAGGTAACTGATGGAAGTGTACTACAGGGAACTGATGGAAGTGTACTGCAGGTAACTGATGGAAGTGTACTACAGGTAACTGATGGAAACTGATGGAAGTGTACTACAGGGAACTGATGGAAACTGATGGAAGTGTACTACAGGGAACTGATGGAAGTGTACTACAGGGAACTGATGGAAGTGTACTACAGGTAACTGATGGAAGTGTACTCCAGGTAACTGATGGAAGTGTACTACAGGTAACTGATGGAAGTGTACTACAGGTAACTGATGGAAGTGTACTCCAGGTAACTGATGGAAGTGTACTGCAGGTAACTGATGGAAGTGTACTACAGGTAACTGATGGAAGTGTACTCCAGGTAACTGATGGAAGTGTACTCCAGGTAACTGATGGAAGTGTACTGCAGGTAACTGATGGAAGTGTACTGCAGGGAACTGATGGAAGTGTACTACAGGGAACTGATGGAAGTGTACTACAGGGAACTGATGGAAGTGTACTACAGGGAACTGATGGAAGTGTACTGCAGGTAACTGATGGAAGTGTACTGCAGGTAACTATGTGGAAGTGTACTACAGGGAACGATGGAAGTGTACTCAGGACTGATGGAAGTGTACCACAGGTAACTGATGGAACTGATGAAAGTGTACTGCAGGTAACTGATGGAAGTGTACTAAGGAACGATGGAAGTGTCTGCAGGTAACTGATGGAAGTGTACCACAGGTAACTGATGGAAACTGATGAAAGTGTACTGCAGGTAACTGATGGAAGTGTACCACAGGTAACTGATGGAAGTGTACTGCAGGTAACTGATGGAAGTGTACTGCAGGTAACTGATGGAAGTGTACTACAGGTAACTGATGGAAACTGATGGAAGTGTACTCCAGGTAACTGATGGAAGTGTACTGCAGGTAACTGATGGAAGTGTACTGCAGGTAACTGATGGAAGTGTACTACAGGTAACTGATGGAAACTGATGGAAGTGTACTACAGGTAACTGATGGAAGTGTACTGCAGGTAACTGATGGAAGTGTACTGCAGGGAACTGATGGAAGTGTACTGCAGGGAACTGATGGAAGTGTACTGCAGGTAACTGATGGAAGTGTACTACAGGGAACTGATGGAAGTGTACTGCAGGGAACTGATGGAAGTGTACTGCAGGGAACTGATGGAAGTGTACTGCAGGGAACGAATGGAAGTGTACTGCAGGTAACTGATGGAAGTGTACTGCAGGGAACTGATGGAAGTGTACTACAGGTAACTGATGGAAGGGAGTGTACTGCAGGGAACTGATGGAAGTGTACTGCAGGGAACTGATGGAAGTGTACTACAGGGAACTGATGGAAGTGTACTGCAGGGAACTGATGGAAGTGTACTACAGGGAACTGATGGAAGTGTACTACAGGGAACTGATGGAAGTGTACTACAGAAAGGAACTGATGGAAGTGTACTACAGGGAACTGATGGAACTCACTGGAGACGTCGGCTCACTGATGACTGCATCTACAAAACACAACAGACATTCAGTCAGACAGACAGACAAGTAGAAACAGGTCAGTGAGTGAGACAGCACTGTATGGTACCTGTTCCAACAGGTACAGGTAGTAGTACTGCAGTAAACCTGTAGTAGTACTGCCATAGTAGCAGTGTTACCTTGCAGGTTGGTCTCAGGTGAGTGAGGTTCTGGTTCCAAAAGGTTCAGGTAGTAGTACTGTTGTCTGGTCATTTTGTCAGTAACATGGAACTGAGTGAGCGCCAGCCGGGCCTGAACACAACCACATCAATCACAACACCATCTACGGTACTCCACCATATTCTATCCATCTCTCTACACTTTACAACATGATTTGAAGTTAAATGTAAATGTCTTCAAGGAAATAGAGAAACAATAGTAGGTGGGACGTTGTTACCACTGGACTCATCCAACCAATCATAGCAGTTATACAGAGCTGTCCATCAGAATCCATCACTCCTGCGTCCGCCCCGAGCTCCAACAGCACCCGAGCTGCTTCACTGCGCCCTGAAAACATACACAGTCCTTGTGTCAGAAGAGTCAGTAGTGTCAGTAGAGTCAGTAGTGTCAGTAGTGTCAGTGGAGTCAGTAGTGTCAGTAGAGTCAGTCAAGTCAGTAGTGTCAGAAGAGTCAGTAGTGTCAGAAGAGTCAGTCGAGTTAGTAGAGTCAGTAGTGTCAGTAGAGTTAGTCGAGTCAGTCGAACCAGTTGTGTCAGTAGTTGTCAGTGGAGTCAGTAGTGTCAGTAGAGTCAGTCGAGTCAGTAGTGTCAGTAGAGTCAGTCGAGTCAGTAGTGTCAGTAGTGTCAGTGGAGTCAGTAGTGTCAGTAGAGTCAGTCGAGTCAGTAGTGTCAGAAGAGTTAGTAGTGTCAGAAGAGTCAGTCGAGTCAGTAGTGTCAGTGGAGTCAGTAGTGTCAGTAGAGTCAGTCGAGTCAGTAGTGTCAGTAGTGTCAGAAGAGTCAGTAGTGTCAGTAGTGTCATTGGAGTCAGTAGTGTCAGTAGAGTCAGTCGAGTCAGTAGAGTCAGTAGTGTCAGTAGAGTTAGTCGAGTCAGTCGAATCAGTTGTGTCAGTAGTGTCAGTGGAGTCAGTAGTGTCAGTAGAGTCAGTCGAGTCAGTAGTGTCAGAAGAGTCAGTAGTGTCAGAAGAGTCAGTCGAGTCAATAGAGTCAGTAGTGTCAGTAGAGTTAGTCGAGTCAGTCGAATCAGTTGTGTCAGTAGTGTCAGTGGAGTCAGTAGTGTCAGTAGAGTCAGTCGAGTCAGTAGTGTCAGAAGAGTCAGTAGTGTCAGAAGAGTCAGTGGAGTCAGTAGTGTCAGTGGAGTCAGTAGTGTCAGTAGTGTCAGAAGAGTCAGTAGTGTCAGTAGAGTCAGTAGTGCCAGTAGTAAGCAGAATCAGTAGAGCCAGTACTGATGTCATTGGTGACATCATCAGTAGTACCCAGGTTGGCGGCGAGCTGCAGCGGTGTTCTGCATTTGTAGTCGGTGCAGCTGATGGAGGCTCCGGCCTGCAGCAGCAGTCTGATGGAACCTACAGCATCATTCTTAGCAGCGTAGTGAAGAGGACTCTGCTGGTCCAGGAGAGTCTGAGCCTCTGGATCAGCTGAGGACAACACACACACACACACACACACACACACACACACACACACACACACACACACACACACACCTATTAATCAGGCCCTGTACATCCAACAACTACAGCTCCCATGAGTCTTAGAGTCATATCAAGTAAAGGGGGGCAGTCGTGGGAACAATAATGAATGACAGTAGTGGGGGATAGTAGTGAGGGATAATAGTAGGGGACAGTACTGGGGGATAGGAGAGAGGGATAGTAGTGGGGGATAGTAGTGGGGGATAGTAGTGAGGGATAGTAGTGAGGGATAATAGTGAGGGACAGTAGTGGGGGATAGTAGTGAGGGATAGGAGAGAGGGATAGTAGTGAGAGATAGTAGTGGGGGATAGTAGTGAGGGATAATAGTAGTGAGGGATAGTCGGGGGACAGAAGTGGGGGATAGTAGTGAGGGATAGTAGTGAGGGATAATAGTAGGGGACAGTAGTGAGGGATAATAGTGAGGGACAGTAGTGGGGGATAGTAGTGAGGGAAGGAGAGAGGGATAGTTGTGAGGAGTAGGGGGACAGTAGTGAGGGATAGTAGTGAGGGACAGTAGTGAGGGATAGTAGGAGGAATGGGGGAATAGGGGGATAGTAGTGGGGGATAAAGTAGTGAGGGATAGTCGGGGGACAGGTGGGGGAAGTAGTGGGGGGCAGTAGTGGGGGATAGTAGTGAGGGATAATAGTAGTGAGGGATAGTCGGGGGACAGAAGTGGGGGATAGTAGTGAATAGTAGTGAGGGATAGCAGTGAGGGATAATAGTAGGGGACAGTAGTGGGGGATAGTAGTGAGGGATAGTAGTGAGGGACAGTAGTGAGGGATAGTAGTGAGGGATAGTAGTGAGGGATAATAGTAGGGGACAGTAGTGGGGGATAGTAGTGAGGGACAGTAGTGGGGGATAGTAGTGAGGGATAGTAGTGAGGGAGTATAGGAGGGAGGGGGGGGGGGGGGGGTAGTGGTGGGGGGTAGTGGGGGGGGGGAAGTGGGGGGGGTAGGGGGGGAGAGGGGGGGTAGTGGTGGGGGGAGGGGGGGGTTAGTGGGGGGATAGGGGGGGGATGGTGGGGGGGGATGGTGGGGGGGGGGTGGGGGGGATAGTAGTGGGGATAGTAGTGAGGGATAATAGTAGGGGACAGTAGTGGGGGATAGTAGTGAGGGACAGTAGTGGGGGATAGTAGTGAGGGATAGTAGTGAGGGACAGTAGTGAGGGATAGTAGTGAGGGATAATAGTGGGGGACAGTTGTGGGTCAGTCGTGGGTGATAATAGTGGGGCACAGTAGTGAGGGACAGTGGGAAACAATCAGGAGACAGCTGTGGGGGACAGTCGGGGGACTGTAGGGAACAGTGGGGGACAGTAATGGGGGACTATGGGGGACAGTGATGTGACAACCCCCACCCACTGGAGCAAGACAGCCAGACCGATAGAGACTGAACCATGGGGCCGTATCCTTAATGGTTGTTTTGTGTCTCTAGAGACGAGACAGGAGACTTTGGTCATGGACCCTGAGTGGCCAGAGGACCACAGGAGCAGAGCCCAGTATATTTGTTCAATAACTCATCCACAACTACAGTACCCATGAGCCTTAGCAGCTAGGAACTGAATCTGGGTAAGAGCATCAAAAGAGCAATGGACCTGAACTCATCCACACAGACCTTTTTGGTCCAACAGGAATTGAACCATGTCCTGGTAGTCCAGTGCAGAGGCCACATGAAGTGCTGTGACTCCAAACTGATCAGGCCGGTGGAGGTCTGAGCCCCGGTCCAGGAAGAACCGCATCACATCCACACTCCATGCCCGGGAGATCTGGTACACACAGACCAGTGTTAGTGTGTAGAATGAGCACAAACAGTATTAGTATAAGAGAATATTATATTGTTGTGTGTCCCAGATGTCATCAGTGATTGGTTTGTTATGTGTCTAAGACGTCCTCGGTGATTGGTTTGTTGTATGTCTAAGACGTCCTCAGTGATTGATCTGTTATACATCTAAGACGTCCTCTGTGATTGGTTTGTTATATATCTAAGACGTCCTCTGTGATTGGTTTGTTGTATGTCTAAGACGTCCTCTGTGATTGGTTTGTTGTATGTCTAAGACGTCCTCTGTGATTGGTTTGTTGTATGTCTAAGACGTCCTCTGTGATTGGTTTGTTGTATGTCTAAGACGTCCTCTGTGATTGGTTTGTTATGTGTCTAAGACGTCCTCTGTGATTGATCTGTTATATGTCTAAGACCTCCTCTGTGATTGGTTTGTTGTATGTCTAGGACGTCCTCTGTGATTGGTTTGTTGTATGTCTAGGACGTCCTCTGTGATTGGTTTGTTGTATGTCTAGGACGTCCTCAGTGATTGATCTGTTATGTGTCTAAGACGTCCTCTGTGATTGGTTTGTTGTATGTCTAAGACGTCCTCTGTGATTGGTTTGTTGTATGTCTAAGACGTCCTCTGTGATCGGTTTGTTGTATGTTTAAGACGTCCTCTGTGATTGGTTTGTTGTGTGTCTAAGACGGAGTCACTCTCTGTGATTGGTTTGTTGTGTGTCTAAGACGTCCTCAGTGATTGATCTGTTATGTGTCTAAGACGTCCTCTGTGATTGGTTTGTTGTATGTCTAGGACGTCCTCTGTGATTGGTTTGTTGTATGTCTAAGACGTCCTCTGTGATTGGTTTGTTGTGTGTCTAAGACGTCCTCAGTGATTGATCTGTTATGTGTCTAAGACGTCCTCTGTGATTGGTTTGTTGTGTGTCTAAGACGTCCTTGGTGATTGAATTGTTGTGGATCAGGTTTATATGGGCACACTGATATTTACAGTCATGGTGTTATTGTAAGTGGGAATAAATAAAAACACATGTTGACCTCATGCAGGACAGTCTGTCCATATCGGTCTGAGCTGTTTGGATCGGCTCCATCTGAGATTACTTCATCCAGGAACTCCAGATCCACCTGCACACAACACACACACCTGGTCAGTGTGTTGGTCAGTGTTACCTGGTCAGTGTTACCTGGTACGTGTTACCTGGTATGTGTTACCTGGTTAGTGTTACCTGGTCAGTGTGTTGGTCAGTGTTACCTGGTCAGTGTTACCTGGTCAGTGTTACCTGGTCAGTGTGTTGGTCAGTGTTACCTGGTCAGTGTGTTGGTCAGCGTTACCTGGTCAGTGTCCGGTGTGTACTTTGTCAGTGTTACCTGGTGAGTGTGTTGGTCAGCGTTACCTTGTCAGTGTTACCTGGTCAGTGTTACCCAGTCAGTGTTACCCGGTCAGTGTTACCTGGTCAGTGTGTTGGTCAGTGTTACCCAGTCAGTGTGTTGGTCAGTGTTACCTGGTCAGTGTTACCGGGTCAGTGTGTTGGTCAGTGTTACCTGGTCAGTGTGTTGGTCAGTGTTACCTGGTCAGTGTTACCTGGTCAGTGTTACCCGGTCAGTGTTACCCGGTCAGTGTTACCTGGTCAGTGTTACCTGGTCAGTGTCCCGGTTGATCTTACCTTGTCAGTGTTACATGGTCAGTGTTAGTTTGTCAGTGTTACCTTGTCAGTGTTACCTGGTCAGTGTGTTGTTCAATGTTAACTGGTCAGTGTTACCTGGTCAGTGTGTTGGTCAGTGTTACCTTGTCAGTGTTACCTGGTCAGTGTTACCTTGTCAGTATGTTGGTCAGTGTTACCTGGTCAGTGTGTTGGTCAGTGTTACATGGTCAGTGTTACCTGGTCAGTGTGTTGGTCAGTGTTACCTGGTCAGTGTTACCGGGTCAGTGTGTTGGTCAGTGTTACCTGGTCAGTGTGTTGGTCAGTGTTACCTGGTCAGTGTCCCGGTTGATCTTACCTTGTCAGTGTTACATGGTCAGTGTTACTTTGTCAGTGTTACCTTGTCAGTGTAACCTGGTCAGTGTGTTGTTCAATGTTAACTGGTCAGTGTTACCTGGTCAGTGTGTTGGTCAGTGTTACCTTGTCAGTGTTACCTGGTCAGTGTTACCTTGTCAGTATGTTGGTCAGTGTTACGTGGTCAGTGTTACCTGGTCAGTGTGTTGGTCAGTGTTACATGGTCAGTGTGTTGGTCAGTGTTACCTGGTCAGTGTTACCGGGTCAGTGTGTTGGTCAGTGTTACCTGGTCAGTGTTACCCAGTCAGTGTGTTGGTCAGTGTTACCTGGTCAGTGTTACCGGGTCAGTGTGTTGGTCAGTGTTACCTGGTCAGTGTTACCTGGTCAGTGTTACCTGGTCAGTGTTACCCAGTTGATCTTACCTGGTCAGTGTTACATGGTCAGTGTTACGGTTGTCAGTGTTACCTTGTCAGTGTTACCTGGTCAGTGTGACTTTGTTCAGTGTTACCTGGTCAGTGTTACCTGGTGAGTGTGTTGGTCAGTGTTACCTTGTCAGTGTTACCTGGTCAGTGTTACCTTGTTAGTATGTTGGTCAGTGTTACGTGGTCAGTGTTACATGGTCAGTGTTACATGGTCAGTGTGTACCTGGTCAGTGTGTACCTGGTCAGTGTTACCTAGTCAGTGTTATCTGGTCAGTGTTACCTTGTCAGTGATACCTGGTCAGTCTTACCTGGTCAGTCTTACCTGGTCAGTGTTACCTGGTCAGTTTTACCTGGTCAGTGTTACCCGGTCAGTTTGTTCGTCAGTGTTACCCGGTCAGTGTGTTGGTCAGCGTTACCTAGTCAGTGTTACCTGGTCAGTGTTACTTTGTCAGTGATACCTGGTCAGTGTTACCTGGTCAGTGTTACCTTGTCAGTATGTTGGTCAGTGTTACGTGGTCAGTGCTACATGGTCAGTGTTACCTGGTCAATGTGTTGGTCAGTGTTACCTTGTCAGTGATACCTGGTCAGTCTTACCCGGCCAGTTTTACCTGGTCAGTGTTACCTGGTCAGTGTGTTGGTCAGTGTTACCTGGTCAGTGTTACCTTGTCAGTGTTACCTGGTCAGTGTGTTGGTCAGTGTTACCTGGTCAGTGTTCTGTCATGGTTGGTCAGTGTTCCTGGTCAGTGTCTTTCAGTGTTACCTGGTCAGTGTGTTGGTCAGTGTTACCTGGTCAGTGTGTTGGTCAGTGTTACCTGGTCAGTGTTACCTGGTCAGTGTGTTGGTCAGTGTTACCTGGTCAGTGTGTTGGTCAGTGTTACCTGGTCAGTGTGTTGGTCAGTGTTACCTGGTCAGTGTTACTGGGTCAGTGTTACCTGGTCAGTGTTACCTGGTCAGTGTGTTGGTCAGTGTTACCTGGTCAGTGTTACCGGGTCAGTGTGTTGGTCAGTGTTACCTGGTCAGTGTCCTGGTTAGTAGCAGCCAGCTGTCTGAAGTGATTCAGCAGTTTTTTATTCAGATGCTGTTTTTCATTGGTTGTGTCAGTTTCATCTCTCTCCTCTTCATGACCTTCGTCATCTTCAGCCAGACCTCTGTACTTCATCTCCAGCAGAACACCTGAACATTAAGTATTAATATTAACGCTTTAATACGTCCAGATCTGAAAACCCCCAGGACTCCAAGTCTCACCTGCCAGTTTTCTTCTCTGCTTCCGGCGGCCGCAGGAGTATGACGCCCACCGCGCTGCAGCCTTCACTGCTGCTGACACCACAGACCTGGACCCCTGGGGACACCCTGAGGCCTGGGGACACTCTGAGACCTGGGGACATACAGAGACCTGAAGACATACAGAGACCTGAAAACACCCTGGGACCTGGGGGCAACCGCGATCTGGGGACACCTTGAGACCTAGCGACACCCCGAGACCTGGCGACATATAGAGACCTGAAGATATACAGAGACCTGAAGAGCTGTACACAGCTGCTGTAGTCTCTGAATAAATCTCCTAGACGACATCAGCTCTAATTTCACTCTTTTGTTCTTTGGTTTAAAAATGTCACTATGAATAAAGTGTAGAATGAGTTCAGCTCCACCCAGCTGGGACTCCCAGCAGAATGAAACACTGACAGCAGATGGACCTGGTTCTGGCTCAGACTCACCTGAATTGGGTCGGTCCTTCCTGTCATCTCCAGCTCCAGTCCAGGTTTCTGCAGACCTTTCGGACCAGGCCGGGGCCCCTCCTCATTCGGTTTCTGTTGAGCCTCCATCCACCAGGTCAGACCTCCAGAAACCTGCTGGACCTCTTGTACCCAGATAGACTTCCTGAAACCTCCTGGACCTGTCAGAACTGTTTTCAGATTTTGTACCCTCTGTTCTTCTGGATCTGGTCTTCACTTGGTGGTTTTGATGGATTGAGCTAATGAGGATTTGCCTGACATCTGAGCTTCAACTGCACAAAACAAAACCATAAAGTCATCTGACAGTGACGTTTATCAGCCTGTTGCCCTGCTGAAAGGTTTATGGTTGATCTTATCCGTGGGTGGAGGGTCCAGGTCTAGGTTCAGGTACAGATCTCAGACTGAACAAAACAGTCTTCTGTGTTCATACAGGAAGAAATTGAATGAAAACTAATGACTGACATCAACAGAAATGATTTAATAAACTTTTAATTTATCAAACAGACTTCCTATTGGATCACTGAGACACATGAGCTCCACCTGAGTTGTTTCATCTGGACGAAAGTGAATATGTGAGGACAGAGGTCAGAGGTTGGTGGTTTGATTCCCTCCCGACGGCTGCCCGAGTGTCTTTGAGCTGTGTTTTATCTGAACCAGTGGTTTTTTCTTCTGTGTGGAGTTTGCATGTTGTGGGTTTTCTCCGGGTACTCCGGCTTCCTCCCACAATCCAAAGTGTTTAGGTTTTTTTAGGTTAATTGATGACTCTAACGCCCGTAGCGTGAATGGTTGTCTGTCTATATGTTGTCTGTCTCTATGTGACCTGTCCAGGGTGTACCCTGTCTTCGCCCTATGCCAGCTGGGATCGGCTAACGGGATAAGCGGTTGACGATGGATGGATGGAATGGATGGTTTCCCATTGGCTCAGTGTTCCAGGAGACTCCAGAGTCGACACCACTCTGCTGCTGCATACAGCCGCCTGCAGGGGGAGACAGCACACAGTATTTATAAACGCAGTACTCGTATACAGTACTTACAGCATATACTACACTTACATACAGTACTTACAGTAATACTATAGTTATATATAGTACGTACAGAATATACTATACTCATATATAGGAGTTAGAGAATATACTATACTCATATACAGTACTTACAGTTTATACTATACTTACATACAGTAGTTACAGGATATGCTATACTTAAACACAATACTTACAGTTTGTGCAATACTTACACTATGTACAGCGCACGTACATAGTCCAGAGTTAGCAGTACTGGAATATCATGTGAACATAATCCCAGTTTAAACCTCTAGTCTACGGTTAGCAGTACTGGAACATCAGTAAAATGTATGCTGTATGCCGATGTATGCTTTGCTAGTATGACATGTTTGGTACCTCAGGTTTTCTAGTGTCATATAATGACACACACACACACACACACACACACACACACTGCTGATGAGGAACTGGCCTGGCATTGCCTCCCTGTCTTGGTGAATGTGTGTTGGCCTTCTGTCATCCAACGCTCCCACGCAGCTCTCAGTTTAACTCTGAACAACCTGTCGACACCGATATCTAGGGGTTGGAGTTCTTCAGTTAATTCACCCGGAAGTAGTTTTCTTCACTTTCGTTTTGACAGTGTCGGTGAGTGTCATAATGCCCCAACAATCCATCCAGCGGTGCAGCTTCGTAGCTACCAAAGGCGTAATAAAACATTTTGACAGATTTTTGACGCCCTGTACCACATAAAATTGGTTCGAGGTCAGTAAGCACAACCAGAAGTGATACATAAGGTGCACTGTCAATTTTTGAGAAAATTAAAGGATTTTAAGTGCGTCTTGTACTCTGGAAAATATTGTGTGTGTATGTATAACTACACACACTGTATATATATACACACACTGTACGGTATATACAAACATGTCACAAATGAGGCTAAATAACCCTGCAAACACGTTACAACACCCCACTACTTAACAGACATGCCCACTTTATGATTGGAGCAGATTTTTGATGCTAAAGTCAGAACCTGGGAGGGTTTCTGGACAACATCTGCCATTGATTAGTGTTGTTCAATGAGTTACAAAAATACATACAGTATATACATGCATTTACATAAAGCAGCATATCTGTCCACTCCCATGTTGATAAGAGGATTACATACTGGACTAATTTTCCTTTAAGATACACACATACACACACACACACACACACACACACACACACGTGTGTGCATTTGTGTATGTGATGCCTTCTACACTTCTACTCTTGAATTTAGGGCTACAAACGATCATTTTGATAATCACACATTCTGTGGATGATCCAGTAACTGACTTCGCGCTTGAAATACAGCTTGAAGTCAGAGTCAAATGTCAACTGTCATCCTATCTGTACATCAGAGAAATCTGTAACTTTGCCTGCTTCTCCCTGGTCTATGTTAGAAAGCACTGACATATTGGTCACTAACAAATAATGGGGGCCTGCAGTTGGACCCTTGTTTGATTTGTGTTGTTAGTCTTGAGTAACATGTTTCTGTGAAATTGTAATATTTAACACTAGACTGTAGGCTATCAGTCTCTGCTGCGCAATGAGGGTTCAGTATGTTAACAAACATACCTCGTGAGGTTCAAAATAATGCTAACAATGCTAACAATGCTTATAATGCTAATAATGCTAATAATGATAATAATGATAATAATGCTAATAATGATAATGATGATAACAATGAAGTCTATTGATAGGCACTTATCAAAAGAAGTGCTCATTATAATGTGCTTTACAAGGCAGACATAAATCAATAAAAGACAGAATACAACCCCATATACACGTACATTTTCACATTATAATTACGAACAAATATAAATAAATCCGACTATGGTCTGAAAACTACAAATGGCCTACAGATCGGCTCTAACAGGAAGTCGATGTCTCTTTGACTTCCTGTATGTTCTGTAAAGTGTCCGACCTGGCCGCAGCTCTCAGGCTCCGCCCCCTGCCGCCGTCACCTGATCTCGTCTTGTTTCCAGGAGAGGAGCAGCTCATCTCGTTCATCTCCAACGAGTTTACTTATTCCAGCCATTAGTCTCGTTTGCGCCTGGTGCTATCGCGAGAAGTGGCCGAGAGCTACGCTAGCTCCGTTTACCTATCGTGTAGTTAAGTGACAGAAAGCCTAGCCTGGAGTTCCTCAGCGCTGATGGTGAATAGCCACTGCTGCGGTAACGGGCGGAGGAGAAGAAGCCGCAGGAGTCAGCAGTGGCAGAGGAGTGATAGTTCGGAGTTAGTCTGGTAGAATTAGCAGTATTACGTGTATCATCTGATCCTTACAAAACCCAGAAGGGAGGGAAAAGGAAAAATAAGGAAAGATGGCGGCCGCGGCCTCGCCGGGCTCCGGCTCGTCCACCTCTTCAGACTGGATTGTACTGAGAGACGGCTGCCTGCGTTGCGACGAGGAGGGCCTGCGAAGCCTTTCCTACCACCCGGCCCTCAACGCTATCCTGGCCGTGACAAGCCGGGGCAGCATCAAAGTAATTGACGGCACTTCGGGGACCATTCTCCAGGCTTCAGCGCTTCACGGTAAGCCCCGGAGCCCTCCGCCAAGCCCTGCCACCGACACTTTCAGTTTTACCAACCAGCCACTGCTAGTCAACACACACTGAGCAGGCAGGCTGAGCTGTAACCTCAGCTAGCTAACGTTAGCTCTTCCTAGCAGCTGTCTTTGGGCCTAACGTTAGTTAGATTATCGTTACCTGGGAACTGAGCCGTCCTGCTTTTGCACTGTCTTCGGACGTTGACCATTTTCTAGTCAAATTTAAACAAGTGTTTCTTGAACGTCTGTCTGCTGTTAACCACAGTTACAACATGCCTCCACCATGTAAGCTAACAGCAAGCTGGGTACCTTAGCGCAGCGCTGCTTAGCCGGCCAGCACTTTCTGTCATTCTAGTTGTCAGTCACGATATGTCGTTAGAATTACAGTCAGTATGTTGGACAGCCAAAGTAGCACGCTGTACTACCTCTAACTACGTAGTATTAGGTGTAGTATTAGGTTTACAGCCTAGCGTGCGTCCCGTCAGTCACCAGGAAGCACTAGTGTGATGCTGACAGTAAACTGACCAGATGCCGCAGAGGAAGGTGGAAATGGGCCATGTTTGCTTGCCGGGCTCACTTGGCTAATTCAGTCAGTTAATCAGCCACAACACTCATCTTGTTGGTGTTGTTTGTCGGCACTCAAAGTCCAGTCACAATGTCGTAGCATGTGTCAGTGTTTTTGTTTGTGATAGTGAAAGTGAATTACATGAACACCCTTGGACTGGATGACATTTGTTTACAACTTAAGTTGTGCTAATCTGCTGAGTTTTTCTGGAAGATCTTTAACCCTGGCTTTTATCATTGAACAAAAATAATATTTCAACATAAAGTAAGGTGTGTAGGAGTTAGTATCTGTTTCCATCTGTGTAGTAGGATTCAGAGTACTTCTTGACAGGGGATTGAGACCATGGCTCTCTCCTCAGCCAGCAATTTTTGTGAATGAGGCCATTGACTGTAAACAGTATTACTACACACACAGTCCATCCATCCATTATCTGTAACCGCTTATCCTATTCGGGGGGGGGGGGGGGCTGGAGCTGGTCCCAGCTCACATTGGGTGAAGGCTGGTTCACCCTGGACAGGTCGACAGACTATCACAGAGCCCACACATATAGACTGACAACCATTCACATTCAAGCCTGTGGGACAATTTTGAGTCAACAGTGAACTTAACCTGCATGTCTTTGGACTGTGGGAGGAGAACCCACACTAACACGGGCAGAACACGCAAACTCCACTCGGATTTGGACCAGCGACCCTCTCGCTGTGGCGACAGTGCTAACCACTGCACCATCGTGCAGCCATACACACACAGTCGCTCATAGAATTACTGTACAATTGTAGAGCTGTGTTATTATGCACTGGCCATTGTGTCTGATAAACTGCAGCCCATGTGACGACTGTTTCAGATGACTTTAAGATGACGCCTGGTTTTGGGAAGTAGAACTTTTAGGAGATAAACATCTCTTTGTTTGATGAAATACCCATAATAATAACAATACGCTTCATTTATACTGCATTTACAGTGCAAAGTTAACAAGTGCTTTACATAGTTAAAATAGTATAATAACCACCTTCACCATAAAAGTTTATGCTGCAAATATGGGTGGCATGGTGATGCAGTGCTTAGCCATGCTTCCACCATAAGTTTCTGGGACTTTTAGTCCTCAGAACTGCTTGGTTCCCTCAGCTGACTGTTGTCTGTGTTTCCACGGCGGTCTAAGGACCCGGGAAGATTATGCACATTAGTCTGCTGATGAATGAAAAAATGACATAAGACAAGGGCAGCTGGTGGTCACAGCAGTAAACACGTTCTGTAGTCTGCGGTTTAGTGTCCCTGCCTGTTTCATCTAAAAGAACATGTTGGAAAAAATGTAATGTTCAGTGACATTTACAGCTGTGCAGTATTTACTGATCAATACTGATGTAAGGAATGAAATGCAGTGGATGAAAACTAAGCTAAGAGCACCTGTCTCCACAGTAAATCATCTATTTGATGGCTTTTTATATGTGTTTTAGAAGGTAACTGCTGTGAAACAATAAGAAAATAACTTTTCTTTCTCTCATTCACTGTACTGCCGTTACTGCTCGCCTTCACAATCACTTCTTTTCCTATGAAGAGTCGGGAGGACGACACCAGAGTTTAACTTTACTTTCACTGTTGGCAAACAAAGAAAACTGTTCTCCCCTCGTCCAAAAATGGTCCTAAATCGATACAAGAATACTTCCTTGTTCATGAATGAAGCTGTACCTGAAGCAGCGACCCTGTGTGTGTTTCACCAATCAGCGGTGGACGTCCCTGTAAACTCCTCCCCGAAAGTTCCAGTACATTCAGAAAGTGGTACCCCTGACCCAGACCAGAGCCGTTTTTGGGGGTAAAAAGCCCCCATAAAATGTTCCCAGAACTTAATTTAGACCCTGGTCCCTGCCATTGAAGCACATTGGGTTCCTCAGAAGGTTCATAGTTCAGGGGAAAGCTCCTGTGGTGGAAAACAGGCATATGTGTCAGGCCTGTGATTACCTGGCGATGTGTTCAGGGTGCACCCCGCCTCTGGCCCAATGTCAGCTGTCATTACTTTATGTCACCAGTATAGCTGGTCAGTGTTGTACGTGGTACCATTAGCATTCAAGATAAAATTCCTGACAGCGTCAAAAAAATCTTCATTCAACACAAAGGACAAGACCGTCGACCCCACGGATGAAACTCCCGCCTCACTCATGGTCAAAACGCTAAACAGCACATGTTCTACGCAGACACATCACAAACTGGCAGGTCGATAATCGGTCGATCCCATATAGAAATTGCTGTGTTGTTTTCAAACTGGTGTTTATGAAGAGAATGTCACATCTGTCTGTCCATTTCACGTTTCTGAGAAACACGCCAAAACAATGCTTGGATTACTGCATGTGCTTGCTTTATTACAGGAGATGTTTGGACAGAGTCTGAAAAGATGGTGAATCTAATTTTATTGGTACATTTGGCTGGTAATTAGAGCCACAGTGGTATTGGTAGTTCTGCTGGTACAGACTGTGGTGGACTGTCTGCAGAGCCATGAACCCCCTTGCTGGTGAACACAATGCTTATTTATTCAAAGTTTATCATTGCTGAATGTGTTGTGTGTCCAAATTGCTCTGAATTTGACAACACACTCCAGATGAGTAGCTCTGGAGGTATGTGACGGACAGAACCAACACACATACAGGCAGTGATTCCTTGCTTTATGGTTAGACTGATTATTAGGCTGGACCTGAATAATCGGCTATTTGTTCATTGGGTAGGTATTCGTTTTTCAATTTTAGGATTTGCATTCTTTATTTTTAACCCCTCGTGTTACAACCATTCATAAAACAATTGTAAAATGTGTTTTATTCAGTAACAGATAATACAAACAATAGCCTAACGTGTACAGCTGTTTTGGTTGCATACGTGACCAAACATTGGTCGTGGGGACCGTTGCAGCTGCTGTTCAGCAGGTCCGTCTCAGTGTGTCAAACTGCACCCTGTGCTCCTCCTCAAGTGAAATCACAACCATTAAACCGGTACCGGTAATTCAAAATGAAGAGAACTATTGATTTTTTGAGGATTGTTGCGGTGGGCGTTACACCGGTCCCCGACCCTGAAGGGCCCATCCCTGACCGACCTCTGTGCACGTCTCTCTCTCTCCGTCTCTTGATGCATACATTACATTATGCTTCTGGGCGACGGTAAATTTAACTTCATCATGATGTATTCAAATGTCGTTTTTGATGAGAAACTTGAATGAATACAGTTGTTTGAAAGCAATATTTTCACAGTAATATACAGTAAAATTTATTTATTTATTTACTGTGGTACCGAATTGGTATTAAGATTCATGGAATTTCACTTGTATTGGTATTAAATTTCTAGTATTGGGACGTCCCCTAGTGCAGGCCTATGGGAACTCATGAAACGGATAAAATGTATTGTCAAAAATAATATTAGTAATTGTCAAACAATTTGGATGTACCTTAATTCTGTGCTGGTGCCCCTAACTGAAAGTGCAAACATTCGTAGGGAGTCCTGCGTTGAATAGTACTGTAGTATACGTGGAGTTGAACTGACAGACGTGCTGCAGCGTTATCCCGCTCAGCTCTACTCCGGTCGGCACACTGCTGGTTGAGCCCAGCTGCTCTCATCAGTTCATCTTTGGGCTCAAGGATGAACTGATTTGATTTTGGTGGTCAGATGTCAAGGCCACATTCACGTGAAGTCTCAGGAACGCCTTGAGGTCATTTCTTCAAGTTTGGCAAAATGTCCACTGGGAATCGAGGATGAACTGATTTATGACCGCAGCTCACGATTATTGTCATTGTTGATTAATCTGTTGATTATTTTTTTGATTATTTGAGTAGTTGTTGGGTCTATAAAATGTCATAAAATGGTGGACAATTTCTATCAGTGTTTCCCAAAGCCCCAGATGACATCCTCAAATATCTTATTTTTATCCACAACTCAAAGATTTAATATTTGACAACAAATCGATTATTGTTGCAGCTCTAATCTAATATTGGTGGTCAGAGATCAATGTGGCCTCATGTGCACCCTGTTTCTGTTAACGCAATATCTCAGGAAAACATCTTAAGATGCTCTGTTTTTTTTTTTTTTTTTTTTATAAATAAACTAGGCCTTCAGAAGACAAATCAGCTTTCACCTCACTTAACTTAAACATAAGTAAAAGATGCCTCTTTAAAAAAATGTTTTGTATCCCTGAAGAAGCAAACTCAGTCAGAACGGAGTATATGGCTGCACTGTGTATGGCCAGCCTGTCAATTTGTGGCTAAATTGTTATATAAATAGACAGTGGTCATATCTATAATGTTAAATCCAGTTCTGGTGAGGACACTAAGAGATGTGCTGCTCTCCGACTGGCCGTGGTGACTGGTTTTCTACTTGCTAACAGGAGACAACATAACGACCTGCTTTTAAATTTTAAAATGAGTTACTCCATTGACACAATTCACCAAAAAATACTTGACGTGAGGAACAGGCCATGCCGCTGATGAATCTCATTTCATTTTAGAAGTAGATTGCCTAGTTTTGCAGCTGGGTCCAAGTTTCAGGAGCCAGACGCGTCATATCGGACGGGTTCATTTGCATAATGGACTTAATAATAATTTCATTTTGAAAGAGCAAGGGCCATTATGGAAACGCTCGGTCGACAAATCGTGTAACTTCATCACTCAGCCAGTCACTCAGTGACAAACTGTAGTGTTTGTTGGGCTGGTCCTCTGCAGTCCAGCCAGAAACACTCACGTTTAAGCATAAGTTATAGTGCACGTGGCCACACACTAAAGACCCTGGTTGTCCATCTCCAGCGTTTCTATTTGTGCTCTCACTTTTCTCATCCAGGGGAAAATATATGAGAAAATGATTCTGCTTTTTAGCAGGTGTTTCAGTGGCTCAGGCTGCACAAAAAGCAGTGCTATGATCAGGGTTTTTCCTGGCTGAAAACGGGGTGTAGATGGGGTGTGGTGGATGCTTGGACCCTCCAGGGGTCTAAGAAAATACTGTACATTTTTAAGCTAAATGCATCAATCTTGTGCATTTTGACAGCAAAATTAAAATGATGTGGTTGTTTAATATTCCAGTAACTACAACCATATGGAACAACTACCGGACATGTTTTAATCAGCCATTAGTGTTGTTATGATGCAAACATTATGACTGTATATTTTGATGCCAATACTTTTATACTTTAGTAACATTCTGAATACAGGGCATTTACTTACAACAGAGTATTTTACACTGGTATTATTTTTCACTTAAGTAAAAGATCAGAGTACTTCTTCCATCCCTGCTCTACACAGTTTAATCATAAACACACCCACAAAGCATGGTCAACGAGACAGGGCCTGCGTTTCAAGACGGGTGGGTCGCCGGCGGCGCCGCAGACCCCCGACACACTGAGGACAGCCCGCCCTGGTGGACAGTGGTGCCCAGAGCAGGGGCTCATCCCTCCCATGGATGCATAAAGAGCAGGTCCATCCCCACAGGAAGAGAAGCTGAGCACTCACTCCACGGCGCCGCTGGAGCAGCGAGCCACTTTCATCCCGGGCCTCTCCGACCTGAACCAGAGCCGTGTGCGGACCATCGCAGAGGAAACGTGCCTGGTAATGGCCAGCCAGCCCACCCGTTGAGAAGTGTAAAAGTATTTTTGGTTCATTATGAAACTGTTGATGCATACATGTAACATTAGAGGCGTATAAACACCACCTGGTGATGTAAAACTATATTAAAACATCGAAAGACAAGGAAAAGGAGTTTTTTTTGTTTTTTTTTTGCTGTGCTGGCGAAGACGTTAGAAGAAGAACCCTTTATTTGTAACATACATACAGGTACATACATGATGTTTGACCTCTGTGTTTTAGGAGCAGTGGGCTACTGTAAGCACCCAGGCAGCGATCTGGGGGTCCGGTGTCTCATGCAAGGACACTGCAGACTGTAGGAGCCGGGGATCAAACCGGCAAACTTGTGGTTAGAAACGACCCGCTCTACCGACTGAGCTACAGCCCAGAGATTTGTTGAGAGCTGGAAGCATCTATGCAGGAAAAATCTGGCATATACTGACATTTATGTTAAATGCATTCAGACGGCCCCGATGGAGCTGATCATGGATGGATGAAGAGAACGGAGCTGACGGAGAGCTAGACACCACCTTGGAGATGTTCAAGGATGATGAAGAACGTCCACACTAACAACATGTTTTGTGTATATGTGCCGCTGCATCCCTACAAACAGCCATGTGGTGGCGGCGTAAATGTGACCAGAAATATGAGGCTGATCGGCCGGTCACCAGTCACGACTGATCAGCTTCAAACTCTCCGGTTTTGATTGGAAGCTGATTGATGGGAGCATCTCTATACTGTAGTGATGTAGTGTTTTTTCAGGAAGTAACTTTGGGCCGTCCTTCTTCACACCTCCTGACACTGTCTGTTGTGTTCTGTTTTTTTGTCACAGCTAAACCTGGCGGTCGTGTCAGGTGTCAGTACCTTCCTGCAGTGGACAAGGTGCTTTTTGTGGACGACTATGCAGTGGGATGCAGGAAGGACCTGAATGGCATCCTGCTCCTGGACACAGCTCTCCAGCCTCCAGTGGCCAAGCCCGAGGATATGGTCCAGCTGGAGCTGCCGGTCACAGAGGTAAGATGGAGATGGTGGTTGTCACCTGATATTTGACACCAGCTGTTGTTTTGCCTGGATAGATTTATGCTAAGCCTTTTGGTTAGAGCTGCAACAGTGAAACTGTCAACTATTAAATTACTCGCCAGCTATTCTGATAATCGAATAATCAGTTTAAGTCGTTTTGTTTTTTAAGAAAATAAAGTCAAAATTATCTGATTCCAGCTTGTTAAATGTCACTGTTTTCTGTTTTTTTTTACTAGAAAATTTACTAATATCTTTGAGCTGTGAACAAAACAAGACATTTGAGCACTTTAGGAAACATTGATTAACATTTTTCATCATTTTTTCACATTTTATAGACCAAACAACTAATCGATTTATCAAAACTATGATCAACATATAAATCGACAATGAAAATTGTTAGTTGCAGCCCTACTTTTGTTCCACCATCACAACGTAGGCCCCTGGTCGAAATAAACTGCTCATTCTGAGTATATGAAAGGTGGGTTAAAGCTGCTGTTCAGCAGATGAAATTTTGTTGTGTAAATGCTTCCACAGATTACTTTAAAGGGATAATTTGGGTGTTTTTGAAGTGGTGTTGTGTGAGGTTCTCCGTAGTCAGTGTATTAACTACAGTATATGCCCCCAGCTTGGAGAAGCAGAAAGGAGTAAGGCTGCATTCACACCAGATCTGGCAGTGTGGTGGAAACTCGTCTTCCCACACATTTTGAATGCGTGTAGTGCATTTAGGCTGCAGCTGCATTGGCTGAAAAACATGCAGCGGCCTGTGGCAGAAAAGTAGAAACAGAATCAACTTTTGGAGAAATGCAACCCAACATCACGCTGCGGTGGCCAGTCATGTTACCGGCCATCCAGCGCTGTATAACAACAACCACGAGGGAACAAAAGATGTTGGTCAGTTCAGGTCAGTCATTGCAGATGATGGCCCATTAAAGCGACTCTCCCACCCCGCTGCACTAACCTGCAGCAAATCGCTGCACTAATCTGCAGCAAAGCGCTGCACAGCTGGATCTGGTATGAATTCAGCCTTACTGCACTGAAGCAAAGCAGAGGACCTCTGTGGACGGGCGGGCAACTACATGTACTTTAGCCACCTTAAAGAAATCAATGTCAGTTTAAGTGTACGCCGTATTTCGAATATTTTCGCAGGTTTACCTTGCTGTGTCCTTCTAAGTTACACCCACCCACCCACTCTAATGTCTGAGTCTGTTTGTGGCCTGCTAACCAAACTGTTCTGTTGAAGTCTCTAGTATCATTTCTGATTATATCTACAGACAGTGATGTATTGTCTCATAACCCATGAAACCAATCATGTGTTATGAAGGCAGTACCAATGCCTGACTCAGGCAGTTATAACTATAACTCGTATATACAGTGTGTGTTTGTGTATCTTTTCAGGCCCAGCAGATGCTGTCAGCCTGTCAGGAAAAGATTGATGTGTCCAACACAGAGGGCTATGAACTCTTTATTACCCAGCTCAAAGAAGGCCTGAAGAATACCTCACACGAGACGGCAGCCAATCACAAAGTGGCTAAGGTTAGTCTGACGACCTTTGAAAAGGTGATTTTTACCTCCGCCAAGCCAAGGAGGTTCTGTTCTCACCAGCGCTGGTTTCTCTGTCTGTCTATCTGTTAGCAGGATTTCTCCAAAAGTTTGCGATGGATCCTGATCAGCCATAATATTAAGACCACTGGATAGAACACATTTGTCATTATGGTGTATTGACTGTAGATTGATGAGGGGAAAAAAGAATGGTGTCTGAATGCACCATACATTTCTCCATTTGCATCACCGCTTATCTCAGTCTGGGGATCGCAGGGGTGCTGGACCTGATCCCAGCTGGCATTGGGTGAAGGCGGGGTCACCCTGGACAGGTGTCCAGTCCATCACAGGACACATAGAGACAGACAACCATTCATGCTATTGGCAATGTAGGATTTGTCCTTGGACTGTGGGAGGCCCCATCAGAGCAGAAGTGGACAGAATGAAAGTCCTCTTTCAAATGGACTGACAGTGTGAATGCAAGAGAAGCCGAGAGCCTTTTCGGTTGGTCTGAGGACAGTTTGCTTCCTTTATAAAAAGGACCATTTGTAAAAACACCTGTTAATAGGAGCTGGTCTAGTTACAGCATATATTATCAAATTTTAAAGTAAATCATTAATATCAATAAAATTCATTGCTCCTCAAGCAGCATCACAGCCATGAAGCATGACGGTAGTTCAAAATGAAGAGAACTAGTGATGTTCAAGAAAAATGCTGCGGTGCTCGTTACACCTGTCCCTGACCCCAAACGGTCCGGCCCAGAACGGCTTCACCAGCGGAGGTAACCGCTCCTCCACCTGTCTACCTGGTCCTGTAAGATGCCTAAACCTGAACACAGCTCCAGCTTCATTTCACAAGAGGGGAGGGCAGAAAGAGTTAGTGTATATTTAATAACACGAGGCAAGTTACGGCAAATTTCTTCCCTGCTCCGATGATCGCCTAACAGCTGATCTGACAGTGGAAGTGATCGTTTGACTGTATATTGACATCATATCAGCAACATTACTACAATTTCAAAGTCTAGACATCTGTAGAAAATGTCACAGACAGTGAAGGTGATCTTCTCAGTTTATTGACATCGTATCAGCAACATTACTACATGTTTGATGTCTATAGCTGCAGAAAATATAATGAAAAAAACTAAAATTTAAATCAACACTTCCTGCTTTCATTTCAAAATAAAACCCCTCAAGTTTTTTTTCTGTGGACAGAACTTCATTTGTTAAAACAAGGCTTTTATTCTGAAATATTTTCAGGACAGTATTGTTGCTAACCCTAACCCTGAATATAGTATGGGGTTTTAATTGTGTATTATTACTATTATTTATAGATAACCACACATTTCTTGACCTTTCTCTGTCTAAAATAAATATAAATGACATTTATAATGAAATGAAATGGCCATTATGAAAATCAAACAAGCAGCAGCAGCAGCACAAACGTAGCTGACATGCACCTGGTGTGAACAACCAACGCCTGAATCGCACAGCTGTGAGGTAACGCAGCCGCCACGCTCTCCTCATGTGGCTGGTCTGGTCCGGGTTTAAGGATTTCAAATGGGAAAAGAAACCTAGGTGCAAACTTTGTGCAAAATTGCTCAGCATCTGTAACATGGGGGAGCCATGTGCAGGGACAACAGCACTGCAGTCTCTTCATAGCATCGTCTGCACCCAGAGTCTGGAAATTTAACTGAGGAAAACTACGCCGTTTTCAAAGGTGAAGGAACCCTGTGTTATGTTTGTGTGTTTGTGTGGAGACAATTTTCAAAATTGACTCTTGGTTTTTTGTCATGGTAAATGATGCATTTATATAGTGCTTTTCTGTCTTCTGACCACTCAAACCTCTTTACACTCCATGTCACATTCACCCATACGTTCATACGCTGATACCAGAGGCTGCTAACTGTGCCCATCAGGATCTAAATACTCATTCATCTCATTCACACACCGATGGCTATGCCACCATCCATCCATCGTCAACCGCTATTCCCGTTAGGGGTCGCGGAGGGTTAGGGGAGCTGGCATTGGGCGAAGGCGGGGTTCACCCTGGACAGGTCGACAGTCCATCGCAGGACACATAGAGACAGACAACCAGTCATGCTCACATCCACACCTACGGGACATTTAGAGTCATCAATTAACCTAAACAGCATGTCTTTGGACTGTGGGAGGAAGCCGGAGTACCCGGAGAAAACCCACGCTTACACGGGGAGAACATGCAAACTCCACACAGAAGAGTCCCAAGCCGTAATCAAACCTGCGACCCTCTTGCTGTGAGGCAACAGCGCTAACCACTGCACCACCGTGCAGTCCCCGATGGCTATGCCTTCAGCAGTAATTTGGGGTTAAGTGTCTTGCTCAAGGACACATCGACAGGACCGGAGCAGCTGGGGATTGAACCACCGACCTTCTGATTGTTGGGTGACCTGCTCTACTCTGAGCCACAGCCACCTCAAAATAAATAAAAAAATGAATAAAAAATACAATGCTGGAGGCAGCAGCACCAGTTCTCAGGTGTCAGTGACGGTTATGAACGTGGTAATGAGATGACACTAACTCGTCATCGGGTACTGAAAATAACTTGTACCAGTGTCTACTTTTGATGTATGGTTCTCTCTCTTTATCTACCTTTTCTTTTCCTATCCTTGAATCCATCTCTCTTCTCTCTGTGACCTTTTGCCTCTCTGTCATTCTTTCAGTGGGCGACAGTGACCTTCCATCTTCCCCACCATGTGCTGAAGCTGGTGGCCAACGCCATTGTCAACGAGCTGAAGAAGATAAACCAGAATGTAGCTGCCTTGTCTGTGGCCTCATCCATCATGGACAGGCTCTCCTACCTCTTGTCAAATGCAAGGCCTGAGCTTGGGGTGGGCCCCGGGCGCTCTGTAGATAGGTGAGCAAGCAGGGAAACTAATGCTTTGTTTTTTGGAAAATCAAACAACTGAACAGTTAAACATCAAAGATCCTCTTCAGGGAGTTAGTTGTTCTAAATGCAGCATTTTTAAGCATCACTGTCATATGAAAATGTTATTCATAGATTTACCTGCGAGACCACAGTGGAGATAATCAGTTGTACAAAAGCAATGTAACTGGGTTGTTTTTCAGTATTTAAGACCACCTTTTCTTGTTGCCTCTTGCCACTTTTTCGTCATCCCGTTGTTGGTTTTCCTGGAGTGGATGAACATGTTGGAAGCGATAACACCTATGATGGTGGTGCACAGGAATCATCCATGCAGCCCAGAGAAATGTTCCAGTCAGCAAGGCTGGATTGCTAACTAGACAAATGGACAGCTGTCCCCAAAACTCCAGGTTAAATATATGTGTGCACACAACACATTTGTACCCTCCGTGTGAGTAGTGTGCACAGATGGCTAAATTTCACTGTGACCACTTTATAACAGGTGATTAAACAAGGAGAGAAAGTTGCGAGGCCTTGGACTGTCTAATGTAAACGAGCCATTTGGATTTAATGCAGTTTTGTTTTGCATTCAGCCTGCTTGCCTGTTGAACAATATTAACGACTTACAACTAACATTTTAAATATTGTTCAGCCATTACAATCTATTTATTCAGGTGCACAATTTACGTCATTCAAGAGACCAACTGTGTGTGCTAATTATTAATGTGAGAGCACAATTGATTTATTTGTGCACACTATTATTTTTCTCTATCACACCAGCAATAAGTGGCTAACAGCATTTTTTGCCCTTGGACTTGATGAGTCCAGCTGTGCTAATCAGGAACTAACATTTAGTTTTCCTTTTTTGTCATGGATTATGATTCTTGAGGGATATATGGACAGAGCTGTATCATCACCAATACCAGTATCAGAAATGTGTCCGATACTGCCTGAAATTTGGGATTGCAATCGGCGAGTACGCCAATCAATGCACCAATCTGATACCATAATTTATTAACTCAGGAAAAAAAAAAATGTCAACACAGTATTGCAGTTTTGATAATGTGTATCAATACTGCTATGGTATTTCTGCTCTCTTCTCTCCAACAGCAAGTAGACGCTCACAGTATAATTGGAATTAGCATTAATGTGCTAATGAAAATTGTCACCACAATTCAATTTGATTTATTTTTACCGTATATAGCGTCCAATCATAATAGAAGTTATCTCGAGATGTGACCACGATCCAGGTGGAGCCCTGATCTATGGATACCTGCAAGACGAGAAAGACTCAAGGGAAGAAATCAAGTTAATAACGTTCAGAGGGAAAGGGACAGGAGGAGAGAGGAGCTCAGTCCCCCGCCGGTCTGGGCCTATAGCAGCAGAACAATGGGCTGGTCCAATGCAGCCATCAGAATATTATCTTATCAAACTTTCCATTTTACTTGACCTGCTTAACATAATATGACATGCTCATTCTTACAGGAACACATTTCCTATGCTCTGTGGAAATGAATTAATAGCTGCAGAGTCAGCAGCTATTAGTTCGTTTCCACAGCGCTGACCTCACGTTGCTCACTTCACCTGCTACTCCGCTGCTTCAACGCTCCACACCGACCAACTACAGCAGCCCCACAGGGTCAAAACTCAACCTCAGCGTAGGTGGAGACACACTGTACCAGGAGAGGACAGCACAGTGGCGCTAGCTATGAAAGATGTTCAGTAATAAAACGTTTGGTTATGTACAGTCATTGTGCTGTTCTCTGCAACTAACCAAGAAAAGAAAAGTCGTTGTTACTGTATGTGATAGCCTTGTTATACTTCTAATACAAATTTAAATCACCATGGTCTGGTTTTACAAAGGGTTTAACCTGAACCAGGCCATTCAACGATAGTAATCATATTGCATCCATACATGGTCAGTAGTAAACAGCTGTTAAAGAATAATTATAATAAGTATAATTTTTTAAATCACACTGGTATTGGATCGGTATTCGGTATCAACTGATACCACAAGTTCAAATATCGGAATCGGTATCAGGAAGGAAAAAATGGTATCGGATCATCTCTATATATGAATATTTTATCTGTGATACACAACATGCATATGACAAAGATTTCACATATATTCGGCTACAAAACAGGCACTGTGACAAATCACATAATGTGTTGTTCTCTGCAGATCTTTGATGTACAGTGAGGCCAACAGGAGGGAGACTTTTACATCGTGGCCACATGCCGGATACAGGTGGGCTCAGCCTGATCCGATGGCTCAAGCAGGGTTTTACCACCAGGTAGGTTATGAGAGACCTTGGAGGACTACAGGAGCCTGTAGCTACCAGCTGGCTCCTTGAGGAATTTTATTTATTTATCTGTTTTTTCCTGATTCAATTTATCATTTTGTTTGGTATGTTGAAACCAGTCACAGTCAGCCACGTTATTTTGATGCCCTTGGTCATAATTGCATTTTACTACTCACTTTTACCATTCCTCCTCAAATCCTCGTTAGTGGGTGGATGACTACGTTTTACCTCCCTCGGTTCGCTGTATCCAGTCTCTGTTCTTTCACCATCTCTTGCTACCACCCCACCTCTACTTGTGTACACCTTTTTTTCCTTTAGCAGCTTTTTGATGCTCACATATGCTTGTTATTCCTGGACGATTTAATCCGGATAATCATGATCAAAGTAGAGTTGCTTATCCCCGACATGCACCTTCTTCTGCCACGCTTGCTTCAATATCATTTCTGTCATTTCAAACTGTAGGAAATTGACCACAATGTAATATCAATGCTGGTTAAGTTTGCTGTGTTTTTGCACCTCCAGTTCAAACGATTCTCCATTCTCGATTCTCCATAATAAAAATGGACCGTGGGGTATGCAGCTGTGTCAGTGTTTGTGAGCTCTGTTTTTCTGCCATCTTTCCACAGCCTGCCTCAACAGGGGATGACAGAGCCATGTGTTTCACCTGCAGCGTATGTCTTGTCTGTTGGGAACCCACAGATGAGCCTTGGTCAGTAGAAATCATAATTACGCATTGATTTAGCAGCTGTAATCCAATGTGTTGGTGACCGACATTTCTCCACTACCCCCAGGTCCGAACACGAGCGACACTCTCCCAATTGTCCCTTTGTGAAGGGCGAGCATACGCAGAATGTGCCGCTGTCCGTGACGCTGGCTACCAGCCCTGCCCAGTTTCCCAACGGTACCGACAGTTCGGACAAGATCGCCTGCTATGGCTTCGGCAGCTGCCCGCAGTTTCTGGCTGCTGCTACCAAGAGGGGCAAGATCTGCATCTGGGATGTCTCCAAAATGATG
This sequence comes from Pterois miles, assembly GCA_947000775.1. Lineage (NCBI taxonomy): Eukaryota > Metazoa > Chordata > Actinopteri > Perciformes > Scorpaenidae > Pterois > Pterois miles. Next base: position 1,322,264 of record CAMQGK010000242.1, on the reverse strand, counting down.
AAGGTCAGAGCATCAAACTGTGAATACGAAAGCTGTGAGGACTGATCAGATCTGATCTGTCTTGTTTCACTTTGAGATGTTATTTTCAGACAGTAAATGTTGGCATTGACCCCAGATTCAACAGTGTGTAATTGTGGACTCAACAGGTGCACTTGAAGTTTGATATCAATCCGTACGATCCGGCCATCTTGAGGCAGCTGATTCTGTGCGGTGGTGAGCAGAGCCAGCAGACATTGACAGAGTCTCGGAGACCAACTCTGGCTTGGCTCGAAGAGTCGTCGTCCTGCTCTGATCTGCCCAAGCTAGAGGGAGACAGGTGAAACAAACACACACACACACACACACACACACACACACACACACACACACACACACACACACACACACTCACACACACTCACACACACTCACACACACACACACACACACACACACACTTGATTTCAAATCCAGAAGAATACAACAATGAATCCCTCTGGCTGAGGCTGCTGTATTATTCACCTGAAAGTTCACCAAAGTTGAACTCCATGTGAATCCTAAGATGCTAATTTGCTTGCAACAGGAAGCAGTTCTTTTTTTTTTTTTTGCCCCCTCGGTCCCATAGAAATGAATGGGAGGCAGATCTGCCATTGTAGTCGACTACAAATCTGTGGAGTACTATATGTTTTCATTGGGTGCACCGTGTGCCTGACAGGTCTGTCTGTGTGAAAGCTCGCCATGTAGCCGACTTCTCCTCAAGCAACATCACAACCATAAAACGTGAAGGTAGTTCCAAATGAAGACTAGTGATCGTTTTCCGTCTGCGGGGTCTATTACACCCGTCGCCGGCCCTGAACGTCTTGGCCCAGAACGACGTCACCGGCGGTGATAGCCGCTCCACCTCTGGCCTCCCTGGTCACCATAGGATGCCTAAACCTGAACATGGCGCCGGATTCATTTCACAAGAGGGGAGAGCAAAGAGTGTGAGTGTGTGAGACAGTTTGGTACATTTAATACCACGAGGCAACTTTCTTCTCTGCTTCGATAATCACCAAACAGCTGATCTGCTCGTAGCGCATCTCTCTCCCTCAGTCACTCGACCACTCACTGTCTACGCACACATCGCATTACGCTGCTGCGATACCAACGTAATATGGCAACATTTACCACCTTTATGTGGTGATAATCCTGGTGAAGGTTGGTAGAAATTTTCAGGTTTTAGGAGGTTCTTTTAAAAAAGGGATAGCAGCTGATCTCTCCCCCTAAACACCCCCTGTACCCCCCTAAAAAGACAAAAACAGGCCTACTGTGGGTCTGAGGGTTAAACAACTTAAAAACCACAACAACAAAAGTGTGGATGACTGGAAAGAGAGTGGCCACGTACTGTGACACAGACACTTCTTCCTCTGTAGGAGTCTTGTTTGTCAGTGTCTGAGTCTCAGTTCCAAGTTTGTGTTTTACCTCGTTACTCATGTTATTTTCACCTCTTCTCCTTTTCCAGTGATGACCAGTTGGAGGATTCCGACAGTGATGAGCATTCCCGATCAGAGTCAGTAACAGGTATGAATGCTTGTGTTTGGGCATGTCTGTAAAGGGGAGAGTTGTGGGTACCCATAGATGTCATTTACTTTTGCATATCTTGAGGTGGGAGGAAGGGATGTGTTGGTGAGAAAATTTTACCATTGGTTAATAAACTCCTGATACTACTGGTGGTATGATTACACCGGACATTTTACATGACGGTCAATATCTGTAGAGTGCTGACTTTGTTGTTAAACGTTGGGTGGCAGTGTTTCTGGCCTCTGCACTCCAGCGCACACCAGCTGTGACTGCTCCATCCTCTGCAGTGGCCTCATTAACGTTATGGTTCCCTGATAGCATTGGGTTTAAATTTGAAGTATTTCCAAAATAGCCGTTTTTGCTTTTAGCTTCACATTGTCTTGTTAACTCTTTCTTGTCCCGTCTGTGAAATATGACGCCTGCTCCTCTGTGCTGAGACTCCGTGTGGAGCAGATGCGTTTGCTGTCGGTTTGTAGCATCCGTCGTCCGACTATGTATTGATAACACAGCATTGATACACCAAAATGAACTAAATGGGTTTTGTTTCTTTAAAAAAAACAACAACAACAAAACAACACTTGGGTTGTGACTGCATAATGTAATCGGTCCGACCACCGTGTAACACTGGTAACACAGACCACCATGACAAACCTAGTGGGAGGTCAAGGGGGCAACGCTTCTTTTCACCAAAAGATGCCAGTATCTTCACTCCAGCTTTAAAACCTGATGAACCCGATACAACCTTAAAATTGCAAGTTGCATTAATGCATTAAAAAAATTTGTGGTATTAAATCGAATTTGCATGAATGTGTTATTATCACAGTAACTTCGACAGCCCTCTTAACAACACATCTCTCGTTTTCTTCATGTTAGGCCTCACTGAAACTGCATTTTTCCATTGCTGGTGTGATGTTCTAGATGTGAAAAACCTCAGGCCTCTTCTCTATGTTCTGTTCCAGGCCAGCAGTCCCAGTGGGAGAGCATGGATGTTAGCCTAGGGGTCACGTCACTGAGTGTGCTCCAGCAGCCAGAGAAGCTCCAGTGGGAGGTGGTGGCCAGTGTGCTGGAGGACACGGTCAAGGACCTGGAGGAACTGGGTGCCAACCCCTCGCTAAACCAAGCCAAGGCCCACAGCCAGGCCAAAGCAAAGGACAAGGTCCCTGACAACCACAACATTCCCTTCCCCTGCTTGCTGGCAGGAGGCCTGCTCAGCTACCGCTCAGCATCCAGCAACTCCATGGTTGGACCCCCTTCCACAGCCCCAGCTACAACACGGAGGACCACAGATGGTCCCCTTAGGACTCAGGGCCCAGAGCCCTTCCACGCTGGGCCTCTACAGGACCAGGGCCTCATGGAGATAGAGACCTGCAACCCCCAGACTGCAGCTCAGGAGCAGGGCTTCTCTGACCTAGTAGGTTCCCAGCCACCAAGCCCCTCTTCTCTGCCGGCTGTGCGTAGGACTATACCTGTGCTGCTGCTGTACAGTATCAGAGAGGTGGATGACAAGTCCTCAGGGCAGGTGTTTGCTCAAATGAACAACCTAATGAGCAAGGGGCTCCATGAGGAGGGCTTCACTGTGCCACAGATTATAGAGATGGAGTTTGACACACACGAGCAGCTCCTTCTTCAGGATCCTCCCGTCACTTACATTCAGCAGTTTGCTGATGCAGCAGCTAATCTGTCAGGGTTAGACAGTCACATGGACAAATGGAGCACACTGGCTGCAGCAACTGCCTCCACCCCACCTCGACCTGGCGCACTGGTGCAGTGCTTGAGGCTGCCCAAACAGCTGGCAGAAGAGAATCTCTATGTGGATTCTGTCACACCCTGCTGGGATGGCGTGCACCTTCTGATCGGCCTGCAGCCGTGTGGTGCTGAATCTCAGACTGCTACAAACCAAGTGGAGGCTCTCAACAATCTCAACCGCTTGCACTCTGCCCTCTGCAGCCAGCGCAAAGGAGACCCCCTACACTCAGTGGCCAATGGGTTGGAAGGCCACCACTCAGGGGGGTCTCCGCCTCAGACACCCCTCATTCTGCCTCCTGGAGACCAGCAGGAGCAGCATAGGTCCCCAAGTTGTGGGAGTGGAGGCTATCTTGCACTCTACAAGCTCAACTACTCAACCCGAATTGTTACTTTGGATGAGGAACCCATCAAGGTGCAGCAGATCTGGGACCCTTGTGATGCCATCACCTCTCTTATATTGCTTCCACCAGATGTGCTTGATAGCAGGGAGGATGAGAGTGAAGAGGCTCCTGAGGAGATTCTTCCCTCCGGGTCAAAAAATGGCTCATCTGGCTTTGGATTGGGCTTGGCGGGCTGTGCTGGCTCTGGACCTGGGACTGCATGTGGAGCAGCCACAAACAGCAGCAGCGCAACTGTGACCAGCCCCTCCACCTCTGCCTCGAGCCACAAAGACTGCAAACGGGTAGAGGTGGCAGGCCTGGGTCACCTGGTGGTGACCACGCAGGGAGGGTACGTTATGATACTGGACCTGTCCACGTTGGAGGTCCTGGCCAAGGTGGAGCCACCCAAGAAGGAGGGGCCCGCAGACGAGACGGATCCCTTTGTGTCCGTTACCTATTGCTCTGGGACTGAACGCCTTTGTGCCTGTACCAAAGGTGAGTGTTTCCTTCCTGGATCTGTTTCACTGCAGACGGCAGCATTGTTCACAACTGGAATGGGCTGGCTATATTTATTTTGAGCAGTTACACATGTCCGTTCAATTTGGAGGACAAAACTTACCCAAATAAAACAAAATAATAACAATGAAATATATGACTCAATATATAAATATATACGACACTGACTTACCAAAAAATATGGTATGATATATTAAATACACACACACACACACACACACACACACACACACACACACACACACACACACAATATATATATATATATAATATATTATATATAATATTATATATATATTAAACATAAATGTAGGCATTAATTTTTGATAAAATATGAAACTGATATTTCGTTTTAAAAATTTAATTTATTAAATTACCTTTGTGTTACATTTATTTCCCCAAAGTTATTTATTTCTGTATTGTTATTTTCATATATTTATTTGTGTATTTCTGCTTCATTATGTCATGGGGTCAACTTTGCTGACTAATTTCAGAGTGCATAGATCTGACTAGATGCTAGCTTGCCATCTAATGCTGCCTATCAACTCGCTCTTCGTTTCGGGCTTGGGGTCGTTGGACGGCTGCTGCTCCGCCGCTGCCTCTGATCTTTGGTCTGGCATTCTCTGACCAGTACAGGTCTGCAGATCAACCAACAGAAGCTGGACTGTTGTGCAAACCTGTCACCGATTTCCTCCCTGAGGTTGAGCTCATTCAGAGCGGGAACCTCTAGGCCGATGCTGAGCCCATTCTCGCCATCATAGGACTCGGCGCTGTGCAGAGCAGGCAGCAGTCTGGCCTCTCTGGTTACACCAGGGAGGAACTGTGAACATCCGACTACTAACGTCTCAAACTTTCATTGTTTTTCATCCAACCGGAAAGTTTTGCAGAGCTCTTAGTTGGCGGAGCAGCAGCCCTCCATAGGATTAGCGTGAGACAAAGACGAGGTCAACGAGCCGGAGTGCTCATTAAGCTGTGATAGTGGGTATTTTGAACTGTGCTCCTGTCAGTACATCTGGCGAACGGCTGCTCTCAAGATGGAGAAGCTGCTGCTTCTCAACACAGCACAGTAGATCAGCCACTTTGTGCTTGACTGAACCCTGGCTTGGTGAACTCATTCCATCTGCCAAGCTATCAAGTCCTCCAGGACCGTGTAGTGGAGCTTTCAAGGGAAAAGAGAGGAGGACCAAGGATGGCACAACCAGTTATTAGGTTTAGGGGGCAATGACTTTTTCACATAGGGCCAGGTAGGTTTGGATATCTTTTTTCCCTACTGCATGTTGTATTTACTCAGGTTATCTTTGTCTAATATTGAAATTTGTTTGATGAGCTGAAAGTGTGACAAATATGCAAAAATATAAGAAAGAGGGTGAAAACATATTCACACCACTATGGAAAATAATAAAGCACCAAGAACTGACCCTTGTGGGACACCATAAGTTAGATGGGCTGATGAAGAGGAGGCATAGTCAACAGCAACAAGACTGGTTCTGTCTGACAGGTAGGAATGGAAGAGATGAAGGGCAGTACCACCCAGACCAATCCAAGACTCAAGGCAATTTAAAAAAAATGCTGTGATTCACCTTGTCAAATGCTGCACTTAGATCCAGCAGGACCAGAATCGAGGAGTCACCCGCATCCACGGACATTAGAAGATCGTTATGGACCTTAGTCGAGGCAGTCTCGGTGCTGTGGGGGGCTCTAAATCCCGACTGGAACCTTTTTATATAAACTATTGTTACTTAAAAATGCACAGAGCTATGAGGAGATCAACTTTTCTAAAAAATAGATGGGGATGGGTCTTTAATTAGTGAGATGTGGATCAAGACCAGATTTGTGTACAAGGGCATGTTTAAATGAGGATGGAAAAGCACCAGAGACTATGAAGTCGTTGAAAATGGAAAGAATAGTGGGGTTAACTTCAACATGAACCTCCTTCAGAAGCAATGTGGGAATAATGTCTGACTGGCAGGAAGATGATTTCCTTTGAGATGTGATTGTAAAGAGAGCTGGGAGAGGAGTGGGTTCAACCTGATGTACTGAATGTAGGATATTAGGTGAGATTAACACATTACGGGGAGGTGGTGCGATCTGAAGCCTTATAACAGTTTTTTAAAGAAAAATCTAAGAAATTTCTCACTTTTTTCTGAGGATGAATCAGTGCGGAGAGAAGAAGTTGGAGAAATAACAGATTGGATAGATTTAAACAAGGTCCTGAGGTTGCTGCTGTTATTGGTGATGATGTGGTACGTAGTAGGCAGTAGTAGGTAACTTCTGCATTTTTACCGCCTGCTAGTAATTTTCCAGGACTTGTTTCAGATAAATGAGGGAACTATGTGATTTATTGGCCTTCCAGTTGTCTCTTAATGGATCCGGTGTGTTCATTGAGCGGCTGGGCGGTACGTTTAAGGATTCTGTATTTGATGGATCAATGAGTCCAGAATAGGCAGTTACTGATAAATTGCTGATGGAGTCATCATTGCTCAGATAATGCCCAGAACACAGTTGCGAAGCATTGAAAAGGCATAACGAAAGGCACTGACAGGAGGGACAGGAGGTTTGAGGACAGGGTGGTCAATAGTAAAATCTCAGAGTACAATAATGTTATCACAACGCTGGGTGATGATAGACAGTACTTCTGAATATTCAGTAATAAAACCATAGGTTTGTTTTGGAGGTCTGGAAATGAAAACACAGAACAGGCTGTTAAGTAAAATAAACCTCAAACGTACGGTAGTAACATTTCCAAAAGAGATGGGAGAACATTTGTGATGGTTCAGTGTCCTCCATGCCTAACCAAGTCTCAGTGATCACAAAAAAGTCAATATTATGACAGACGGTACAGATAAATCCTGACAGATAAATGATTTAGACAAGGATGTGATGTTTAAAAGGCCCATTTTAACAGTCGGGACAGCTGTTTGGTGATGAATAGTTGGTGTTGTGAGGTTGTTTTTATTCACAGTGCATGCTGTGGGAGCACGCACAGGGCCTATTTCTAATGACAGCAATGCCCGAAGAGCTCACAGTAGGACAGCAGGGGGCGCTGTCATTATCCTTTTCAACAGACCGAACAAGGAAGTGGACCGGTGTGGGTGTTGATGGCATCGGAGGACAGGAGGGGGCTTTAGAGCAGGAAATGGAGGATCTGGGGTGTGGAGTGTAGTCTTTCCACAGTTTTATCGTACTTACTCACAGTAACGAGTGTAGCTGTAGCTCGTCTCCAACGCGACCTTTCAGCTGTTTGCTGACCTTTTCTCTGAAGGAGGCTGAGTCACATATCACCGTTATACCCAGCGGTCTTAATGTTATGGCTGCTCGACAATTCCTGAATCTGGATATGATCCGGATTTCCACCGATATCTAGAGGATCGTTCGTTGTGTCGCACCCCACCCCTTCAAAAAATTTCATTCATATCCACCGAGAACTTTTGGAGTAATTCTGCTAATAGTCATGCAAACAGAACCTCCCTGGCCTTGGTGGAGATAATAATCCCACAACATTATTCGTCTAATTCAGGTCTTAGTGGTTCTCAAACAGATATCGGTGTTGTGTGTAGAATAGTGTGGCAGCAGCAGTGTCACGGCAGACGACGCAACACGTCGGCCTGCTGCGACGCACCGCAGGGAAGTGAAGCTTTGAATATTTGAAATACCACTCGGCCACAGCCCTCAAGTTCATGGTAATGAAGGAGCACGTCATTCAGTGGCTCACTGATGTGTTTTTAATTATCACACACACACACTACTTGTTCTTAGCATCAGTTCTTTGTTGTGGGATTTTTTGGCAATTAGAAAAATATTAACCAATCACCAGTGTTTCCTAAAAATTAATTATTCCTAAAAAAATAATCTCTGAATACTTTTGGGTTGCGTAGCCCTGTGAAGTCTCAAATGGACAAAAACTAATGAATTTAACCAGGCATATTTAACGATATTTGCTTATTGCGAATTTATGGGTATTGGCGCACATGAAAAAATTGTGAAATTGTGATTATTCTATAGTTTGTCCACCAGAGAATAGTGACAAGATTATTTTAGAGCTTTTAAATGTTCTTCCTATTTCATTTCTCACTCACAAATCTTAAAATAAATAAATAGCTCAACCATAAAAGTTTCAACCCTCAAAGTTTACATATGTTATGGGCTGTGTGAAGAATTATTACATTATCAATTTAAAAGTGTATTTTGTCGGATGTACAATTAAACCATCAAATCACTGCAGATGTCAATTACTGTTTATGGGTATGTAGTTATGAAGATGCCGAACTGATCTATCTTTTTACTCATTCAGCATTTAGTGCAATGTGAACTGGTCATTTGGATTTTAAAACGTATAACCAAAGTCCTTTTACTTCCATCAGAAAGTTTAATGTCCAGCCACGCTGTAGGATATATGTTTTATATATACTGTATAAGGCAAATCAGTTGATATAACTCACTGTATTCATATATTGTGGTGGTTCAGTGCTGGCAGGTAGGTGAGTTGATGCTGTATACTATGAAGATGAATAAACCGGTAGTGTTGAACAGACTTGAAATAATTTGGCAGTATCTCTTTTGTTTCTTCCCTCCTCTGAAGGTGGAGAACTTCATTTCCTTCAAATTGGAGGTGTGTGTGATGATATAGACGATGGAGACATGTTTATCGATGGCCCCCTTTGTAAAGGGACTGAACTGCTGCTTGAGGGGGCCAAGCCCTCCTCCAACCCCTCTAGTCCTGGGATCGCAGGTAAAACTGACACTGAAGGTAAACCAGACACATTTCTCTGTGATACTGTTAATCTGATGTCTCACAATTGTCCTCAAACTGTCGTCCAACTTTGTGCAGGAGTGGACCTCCTGGTGGACCAACCTCTGACCACAGAGAGCCTGATGTCATTAGTAGAGCTGACCCGCTTCGAGACGTTGACCCCCCGCTTCTCGGCCACAGTGCCGCCGTGCTGGGTGGAGGTGCAGCAGGAGCAGCAGCAGCGACGCCACCCTCAGCATCTTCACCAGCAGCACCATGGAGATGCAGCCCAACACACCCGGACATGGAAGCTTCAGACTGACAGGTGACTGACCTGGTATTTCCATCGACATGGGAAACAGTGGTTGTAACAGTAATGTCACATGTTTAGACTATAGGCACAGATACTGTAGATCAGGGTGACAAACTCAGTTTGATCCCAGTCACATCAGCATCATGGTTCCCCTCACAGGGCTGGTTGTAACTGTAAGACTATATAAATACATCTACTCTTGATCATATTACAAAATTTCCTCTGCATGTGATTATTTTTGGTTTTAGTAATAATTTATTTAATAATTACTGAAAACAGAAGTCTAGGAACAATAATTACAAGCAGAAATATTGTATAGTTTATTAAAAAATGAGTTCAGTAACAAAAACACATGCTTGTTCATTAATGTCTGCAGCACATAGACAAAAACACTGTATGTGGACACACACTCACATTTCTATGTGTTATTATAACATAAATCCATGAATTCATGAGATTCAGAAACCCTCATCATTACTCATCCATCAGAGATCAAAATAACTCTCTAGTGAATAATAAAGGTCTTTTTTTACCATCACACAAATATCATCAAACCCAGTTTATTCCATTAGCTTAGTGTAACTTTGTGGTGGGAGTTGAGAGGGGCAGAACTGTAGTCCAACAGATCAATGAGCTCTGATCTAACGTTCAGTCTGTGGCGTATAAACTGTTATATATAAACTTTGTGGTGGGAGTTGAGGGGGCAGAACTCTAGTCCAACAGATCAATGAACTCTGATCTAACGTTCAGTCTGTGGCGTATAAACTGTTATATATAAACTTGGGTGGGAGTTGAGAGGGGCAGAACTCTAGTCCAACAGATCATGAGCTCTGATCTACTTCATCTTGGCGTATAACTGTTATATATAAACTTTGTTTTGTGGGAGTTTAGAGGGGCAGAACTGTAGTCCAACAGATCAATGAGCTCTGATCTAACGTTCAGTCTGTGGCGTATAAACTGTTATATATAAACTTTGTGGTGGGAGTTGAGAGGGGCAGAACTTTAGAACTGTAGTCCAACAATCAATGAGCCGATCAATGTTTTTTTTTTTTTTTTGGGGGGTCTTTTTTTTTTTTCTTTGGCGTTTAAACTTTTTTTTTTAAATTTCTTGGTGGGAGTTGAGAGGGGCAGAACTGTAGTCCAACAGATCAATAGCTCTGATCTAACGTTCAGTCTGTGGCGTATAAACTGTTAGTGATCAGCAGCTGATCAGCTGAGATCATGTGGTAGATGACAGTGGTGTGACAGTGTTTTACTGCCTCGTAGTAAAGAAGACATACCGGCTGGTCTCCATCAACCACTAACATGGATCCTCTTTCTGTCCTTCCTTCTGCACCAACTTTACCCCCACTGTAACATCTTAAAGAGTAAATGACTCCATTATCCAGATACATATGCACCATATCTGTCACTTTAACTTTATCTTATCTTAAACTAGGCGCTGCCTAGTTTGACCGTTGAGTGACTGACAGCCAGCTGTCATAGACAGAAGCTGGACAGCAGACTCCAGATCAGCCCAGACTGATTATCTTCCAGCCTCTGAAATCTTGCAGATGTCATTAGGAGCACCAGAGGACACATGTGATGTTTTTCAGATCACTGGTCTCATGTACTGCTGTCAGGATATAGTGATCAGGTTATGAAAACAACTTTTTAAAATTATATTTGCTCCATTTTTACCCACTGTGGCTTTAATATGTTTGGTAAATGTTTTCTTTTTGGATCCAAACTCCTAAGTACAGCATTTAGTGAAGGGGGTGTCCAGTTTGAAATAAAAAAATAAAATCTCTTTTGCAAGTCAGCACTAGGTTAGCAAACATTAAAAACTTGTATAAATGGCTGATGGAAAGGCTGAGACAGGCTCCTCCTCTAATGACTCGTCTACACTACTTTAGTTGAATGTCCTCAGTAGGTGGTGACCCCTGTTGTCTTTGCAGCTCCAGCTGGGACGAGCATGTGTTTGAACTGGTGCTGCCTAAGGCCTGCATGGTGGGCCACGTGGACTTCAAGTTTGTGCTGAATGCCAACATCGTCAACATTCCTCAAATCCAGGTCACTTTACTGAAGAACAAAGCACCCGGGCTGGGCAAAGTCAGCGGTGAGACCACTGCTTTCACATGGTTTCCTTTCGAAAGCTCTAGCTCTTGATGACTGTATTCTGCACATGTTGTACAACCAAGTTACTAGATTATTATTTGCAACTGCAATGTTTTGATCAGAGATTTTTTTTTTGAAACTTTGGTTTTTCAAGAAGTTTATTTTTCTTTCCTATACTGGTAAAAACTGAATTGGGGTGTTTGAATATGGACCCACTGTGTCTAAATCTTGCATCTCTTGTCTAACAGAGACAGCAGTGGACAAACAGATCTCTTTCCCCCTCTCCAATGTCCTCCATGCCAATGGGGAAAGAAATGGCCGGCCTGTGTTGCATGACTTCGCAGAGGACATCCAGTTCATGGACATAGAAGAGACATCAGGTAAATCTAATCTGTTTGGTTAATGTCCAGACACACCAAACCATCATCAAAGAACTAATGTCAACAAAGGCTGAATGTTGCGTCGCCTCACGTCGCTTGAGTCTTGGACAAAAAGTTGCATTCGAACACACCGCTATGTATGTCCTGCGCCTGCGTGAGGTGACACCAGAGGGTAGCGTTGTCTGTCTGTCAGACCGAGGACAGCGGCTATACATCCATTTTCACACCTCTCTCATTCACCACTTAGTTCATGTCACTGTGAAAGTAGACGAGATCAAGATTAAAATGAGATGAGCCTTCTGTGTGCCCTCGTTTCGGTTCTCTTTGTGTGCACTAATTTAGTCAAACTGAAGCCAGTCAGTGATTCCTCTTAACATGCTGCATCGGCCACAAAAACCTCAGACACGGGCAAAGTAGAGCCAAACATGCGGGACACGCCGCAAAAACTAGACCGACGGATTTTCTCCGACAGCCAAACCGTCGGTTTGGTGTGTCGTGTAATGCCTGCTCCGTGACGCCTGCTCCGTAACGCCTGCTCCGTGACGCCTGCTCCGTAACGTCTGCTCCGTAACGCCTGCTCCGTGAACGCCTGCTCCGTGACGCCTGCTCCGTGACGCCTGCTCCGTGAACGCCTGCTCCGTGACGCCTGCTCCGTGACGCCTGCTCCGTGACGCCTGCTCCGTGACGCCTGCTCCGTGACGCCTGCTCCGTAACGTCTGCTCCGTGACGCCTGCTCCGTGACGCGCTCCGTAACGTCTGCTCCGTAACGTCTGCTCCGTGACGCCTGCTCCGTGACGCCTGCTCCGTGAACGCCTGCTGCTCCGTGACGCCTGCTCCGTAACGCCTGCTCCGTGACGCCTGCTCCGTGACGTCTGCTCCGTAACGTCTGCTCCGTAACACCTGCTCCGTGACGTCTGCTCCGTGACGTCTGCTCCGTGACGCCTGCTCCGTGACGCCTGCTCCGTGACGCCTGCTCCGTGACGCCTGCTCCGTGACGCCTGCTCCGTGACGCCTGCTCCGTGACGCCTGCTCCGTGACGCCTGCTCCGTAACGCCTGCTCCGAATGTCTGACTGAGTGTACAATTCCTGAGAGGCTGCATACATTGTACTGATAAACAAGTGTGTGATTGGTCTCACCCCTCAGAACCAGCTTCTCGTGGCTTTGATTGTGGCACATCTGCTGTGTCCTTCTGTTGAGGGGAAAAAGGCTTTAAGTTGCGAACTGGCGCTTGTGGGTGTAATTGTATTTTGTTGCTAAGCTTGTACCATAATTGTGGTAGAAAATTAGGAAAAAGATAATTAAGATGTTAATCACAGTTTCATGATTCTGACAGCCCTACTCCCCCTGATCTTTTAGAGCAGAAGGTTATCGTTCGCTCTAAAACTCTTAAATATGTGTTATTCACCCTGACGATAGCGGTTCATGTGTTTGCTGTAGGCTCCCTGCTGTGTCCATTTCTAGAGGACCACAAGGAGGACATCCTGTGTGGTCCAGTGTGGCTGGCCAGTGGGCTGGACCTCTCTGGCCATGCGGGGATGCTCAGCCTCACCAGCCCGAAGCTGGTCAAAGGTAACAACAACCACATCTGTGGAGTCGCTCACTGATCCTCCACCTGATCACAAGCTGACACTTCAGGTTTTTGTGCTGAAGAAAATAATACCGACGCTGTGAGTGTGTCAGTGTTTCTGAGATGTCCTTTTGCGCCCTCCTCTGCAGGCATGGCAGGAGGCAAGTACCGCTCCTTCCTGGTTCACATTAAAGCAGTAAGCGAGAGGGGCGTGGAAGACAGCCCCCGGCCCGTGGTGAGAATGCCCACTGCCAAGCCCCAGAGCACCAAAACCCACTCACTGTCCACCCTGCTGCAGCGGGCTCAGGCCTCCAAGGTACTAATTCAACGCTTCTAGTCTTTTTTTAAAGAGAGAGAGACTTGCATGCCCATATGAATGTTGAAACAGTTCTTCCACGCCGTGATTTCCTCCTAGTGTGCTTTCAGTGTAAGCGCTGGGGGCAAGATCCACAGTCCTAGTGGATAATAAGTACTGAAGTTTATCTTTGGTAAGTATGAGGCTTCAGTAGTTAGTAATGTTTAATCAAGTGAGTACTAGACCTAAGACGCTTACACACAAGGGGCACTTTTTTTAGATTAATACGTACATTAATATATTTTTGGAACTGTTGTTTTTGTCATAAGTCATCAACCAATCACACTGTGCAGAACGGACATATTTAATATGTGTACTATAGTGTACAGAAACAAATAGGCTCTGTATTCCTAACCAAGATGGCAAACTTTATTACTCTTGTCAGTCCTGACAAAGGCAGTGTTGCAGCCATTACATACTGTGTGTCGAAGTTAAATGTTTTATTTGATTGAATATTATTGATCACTGGGTGGTGTATGGTGCAGGAAGGCATGTCGGTGAGCTCACCAGGACAGGTGACGTGATCGATCGTGATTGCAGACTGGGAGGAGCACACAGTTTTTGACCTGGCGTCAGTGTTGAATGCAGATGTCCAGACTTAGTGGTACCCAGTCCAGCGATCACTCAGCGCCTTTGATTGGCAATAGTCATCACACAGAGCATACCAGAGCCACTCCTAGACATAAGCAATACACTGCATAGCTGTTAACCAGAGGCAAATTTACTCAGCGTTTCACTAAAAGGAAATAGCTTACAAAGAGTTTAGACAATAAATCAGTTGATGTCAAACAGACTTCCAGACACTGCTCTGGGTCAATCGGATGCCAGTAGTTGGTCCTCCGTTTGCCTGAATCTGTTTCAACCTTTTACTGAAAAAGATTTGCAACTGTCGCAAATTCACATCGCTGCCAGTATGACTAGTTTTGATTCAAATAGTGTTGTTGTATTTGACATGCCCCCAGTGTGCAAAGGCCTTTAGTTATTGTATGTTTGCCCAGACAGTTTTCCTTCCTGCACTTAAATGGAAGATCATGTCCGTAAAACAAAGAAGGAAATCTGTCCTGAAATGACAGTAGCTTTGGAGATACTCACTTGATTTGACTAACTTAGACTGCTGAAGCCCCGTATTTACTTCACACAGACTTAATGCTTAACATATTTTTAACGTAATGTATTTTTGCTCAGAACGAAGCCTGTGGCTTTTGTCCAGCATCACAGGACAGTATGAACAGGAGGGGTGATTACAGCAAGCAAATAACTTTTAATTTTAATTTTAATGTGCATATGGGTTCATTGTTTTAGGACAGACTTGAAAAGTTTTTTTTTTTTTAATCTAATAATAGCATTGTTAAATGAACTGTTGTCAGTAATGAATGCCTTCAGGTAAAGCCATAAAAATGTATTAGTTCACCATTGACATGCAATCACATTGATTTACAGTATTTGTTTATTTTGTGTGTAGGAGAAGGTCTCGGCAGTGAAGAGTGAGGCCACAGCACCCTTGAAGAAAGTAGAAAACCTGCGAGGCTGTGACCTGCTGCAGGAAGTCTCAATCACAATCAGAAGGTTTAAGAAGACGTCGGTGCCCAAAGAAAGGTCAGATCACTGCTGAGGGATGGGACATCAGGCCCTGTTTACACCGTCAAAATGTTTTCATAATCAGAGTCTGAATTTAACACACACAGATGTGTTGTTCACAGTGTCGCATTAACAGGGAAAAATAGGGTGCATCCCCTCAGGTTTAGTAGACCCATGCTGTTTTCTCTCCGCCGTGTCTCTGGTCCAGAACAAACTGAAACATGGTACAGCATATGTGCATGTATACGTCATTGCGCATGCATAACTGTGTGTAAGCGTTAATAAGAGGAATTAACTGTCACAGAGACATGAGATGCCAAGAAAGTGGACAACTCTGGTTCTCTGTACCCATCTCTAGAGTTTATTCTGCCTGCCAAAGTGGCGGATGTCCTGATGATTTCACCGACGGCAGGTGGCTGGTGCTAATTTCAGACCCTGCTCATCATGAACACTGCAAGCACTGCAGCCCTAAAACACAGCGTTAATAGTAAAACACATTCAATCAGATGACAGTGTCTCCTTGAATCACTTTTGTTTCTTTCAACTGGACTGTTTTTTTTTTCTTTGCTTTTTAGGGTCCAACGCTGTGCTATGCTGCAGTTCCCAGACTTCCATGAAAAGCTGTTGGACACATTGTGTAGGCGGACAGAAGGCTGCCTGGCCACTGAGCACGCTCAAAGCCTCATCCTAGACATCTTGTGCTGGCTGGCCGGGGTTTTCTCCAATGGACCCTGCAGGTAGGACTAAAGCTCCAGCACAACAAATAGGACTGCATCATCTCGAACATCTGGGTCACACAGAACTTTGACATTTGGCAGGCAAGTAATATATCATGTCGCTTCTTTCTAGTTTACGAGAAGGAAAGGAGGGTCTGCTGGTGAAAACCCGGACACGGTTAACAGAGATTGTGCGGATGTGTTTCTTCGAGGCTGGACGGAGCATAGCGCACAAATGTGCTCGCTTTCTTGCACTTTGTATCAGGTAAGAAGCATGGCTAATCTCATTGATGATGCTTTTTTCCACTATGGGAACTTAACAACTCTGTAGCACAAATGCCTTAATACTGGCACCAAAATATGTGATGTAAATACAGTAATTGGGACACAGATCTAGGTGTGTTGACCTCCTGCATTGCAGACTGGCTCTTGGCACTTGTAACGTCATCTCTCAGGTGGGACTGGAGCTGGTGCAGAAGGTGGAGCGTTACCAAGTGTCTGAGTGTCATTTGTGCTTATGTACCCGGCCTTCTCGAAGTCTCTGGCTGGTGTCCTGGAAAGGGAGCAGACTGGGGACTCTATAGTTCTTTGGGGGGACTTCAACGCTCAGATGGGCAATTATGTTGATTGGGAGAAACGGCCTGCCTGATCTGAACCTGAGTGGTGTTCTGTTGTTGGACTTACGTGCTATTCATGGAGTGGCAATAACAAACACCATGTTTGAGCATAAGATAAGATAAGATGAACCTTTATTAATCCCCGGAGGGAAATTCAGGTAGTTCATAAGGGTTATTCATAAGTTTTCTTGGTACCAGAACCATCTAGGCCAAATATCGAAGGTCGACTTTGTGGTAGTATCATCAGATCTGCAGCCGTATGTCTTGAACACTTGGGTGAAGAGAGGAGCAGAGCAGTCAAAGGTCACCATCTGGTGGTGAGTTGGATCAGATGGTGGGAGAGGCTGCCTGACAGACCTAGTAAACCCAAACATGTAGTGAGGGTTAACGGGGAACGTCTGGCTGTGGCCCCTGTCCACAAGATCTTCAATTCCCACTTGGCCTGGGGGTCCCTGGAAACAGCTGACAGGTACCGGCTGGTCAGAAGGGCTGTAGCTGTAGCGGTCACAGAAGCAAAAACCCAGGTGTGGGAGGAGTTCAGGGAGACCATGGAGAAGGACCTTTGGCTGACCTCGAGGAAAATCATTAGATGACTCACGGAGGGAAAGCAGGGGAGGAGCACTGCGGATCCAGACTGGGCATATTGTCGAGTAGTGGAAATGCACTTTTAGGAGCTCCTGAGCTCCACCAACATGTCCTCCTTAGAGGAGACAGACTTTGAAGACTCGGAGGAAGGCTTGTCCATATTCTTGGTGGAAGTCACTGAGGTAGTCAAAAACACTCCTCCTGGGCAAGGCACTGGGGGTGGATGAGATTCGCCCTGAGATGCTGAAGGCTCTGGACACTGCTGGACTGTCTTGGCTGACACGTCTTTTCAGTGTCATATGGAGGCTGGGGACAGTGCCTGTGGTATGGCAGACCGGGGTGGTGGTTACCATTTTTAAAAAGGGGGACCAGACATGTGCTCCAGTTATCGCAGTGTCACGCTGCTCAGCCTCCCCGGGGAAGATTTTTCTGGTTGTTGGAAAGGTACATGGTAATGATGAAACGGTGATTAAAGGGTCTGATTGGTGTCACTCCTCCTTTTATACAGAATGAAACCAGCTGAAAGGACTTTGCTCAGGTTTGTGAAAAGAAAAGCAGATCCCATGATAATGGCTCTACCTTATGTGATGGATTGTTAAGTTCCTGTAGTCGAAAAGGCCTGTATGATGAAGTAGTTGTTCTTTCTTGAGTTTACATGACGATAATAATGAAAATAATGTATTTGTCATTGTAGCAATGGGAAAGGGGACCCAAGTCAACAGGGTTTTGGCGTGAGTCTTCTGAAGGCTATGTTAGACAATATGCCTTATTTGCCGGCAGCAGCAACAGGTGGTAAGTAACTGAACAACAATACAGAACAACACACAGTCATGTCCAGATGGTTACCTTAGATCTGTGAAAATGTGCCGCAGAAACTCTCGCAAGACTCGCTGAAGACTTGCTGCCCAACAACCCGTTGTTACGTTATCCCTAACCTCAACTGTCTCGCAAGAGTTTTGCAAATCTAGGGTAACAATCTGTATACGCCCAGACCCCAGTACTGGTTATCATTTCTCCCTCTCCTCTGACGTCTGGTTTCAGGGTCAGTGTTCTGGTACTTTGTGTTGCTGAACTATGTGAAGGAGGAGGACCTGGCGGGCTGCAGCACCGCCTGCGCCTCCCTGCTCACCACGATCTCTCGACAGCTGCAGGAACGTCTCACCCCGCTGGAGGCACTACTACAGACCAGGTACTTCTCCAGATATTCAGTTCAGGAGTGGCTTACAGCCTCTACAGGCTAGTGATGCACAAATGCCATTTGATTCTATTGCTTCAAGGAGCTCAGAGATTGGGAGCTTTTCTGTTGCCTCTCAACGGCTCTCAGCGTGGCAGATGGTGAGCGAGTGGTTTACAGCTAAAGATGCTAACAGCGCAAACAATGGTGAACGTGCTGACAGAGATAAGTTTTTACCTGAGGGGGAACCGGAGGGTGAGGGCTACACTTTTGACGACACCATTGTTGTGGATGGCGTTATCAGCTGTAGCCGCCTTACGAGAGCAGTGCAGAGCGGCAGCGGTGAGCTAAACAGCGGAGCGCAAACTAAAAGCAGGCGCGTCAGCAAAGCACAGAGAAAGTCTGATTACAACACGCACAGAGGGAGAGCGACTTCATTCTCTGCTCAGGTAGACATTACGCCTCTATATCTTCACATAGACATTAGTTGTTTTCTGCCATTAATGCTCTGGATATCAAATTTTGAACCTTTAACTTAAAATTAGTAGATAAAAGTAGTTCCAACTCCTGCTGAAGTGATGCTCATTTTAACTGCTTTGTATTTTCTCATTAGCAGTGACCTTACTTTGACATTTCTACCTAAACACAAGCGTCCGGTCTCCCCCCTTCTGTCCACCTCCCTCCAGGTATGGCCTGTACAGCTCTCCTTTTGATCCGGTGCTCTTTGACCTGGAGGTCAGTGGCTCCTCCTGTAAGAATGCCTTCAACAGCAGCATTGGAGTCCAGTCAGATGAGATTGACCTCTCTGACATTCTGTCAGGTATTAACTGTGCACTGATTCACATCATGTTACCGCCATGCTGTACTGCTGACTTTTTTAACCTTTAACCAGACTGAGTGCAAACAGTGTGACACCTGATATGATATACTGAAAGATTACTTTAAAAAGATTTGAACTTGTCCAATATACAGTATGTTGGCTATTTAATATCAGGGGTCATGTATAAAAACGACTCCAGTTCCAACACAGTTAATCTGATATGGACGTAAACACACTTTAATGATTTTACTGGGATGGATTAATCAGTTTTAATTTGTATGCAAGCACACGGTTTTCAACCAAGGTGTAGCTATTTTAGTGATATACCTGTATGTATGTATGTATGTATGTAAAGTCACAGTTTGCTGGACATAATTTAGCACTGCAGTATGTTTTTATTTCCCTGCTTTGTAATTGTGAAATGGCAAAAAGCTGCAGAGAGTAGAACATTTGTTTTTAGACCGTGAAGCTCAGACGTTGCTGGTTTTTGTGTGGTGTTGTGTGTCCTGCAGGGAACGGAAAGGTGAGCAGCTGTGCAGCAGCAGAAGGTAGCTTCACAGCATTAACGGGACTCCTGGAGGTGGAGCCTTTGCACTTTACTTGCATCTCTACTAGTGATGGCACGCGGGTGGAACGAGATGATGCCAGCATGTTCACTGGTACACATGGCTTTCCTTTCATTTCACTTGTATTTGGCTCATAAAATGGTCATTGCCTGAACCTCTGTTCTTTAACCCCAGTGAGTACATTTGGCGTAACGCCCGCGGTGGGCGGCCTGTCGACAGGAACAGTTGGTGAGGCCTCCACAGCTCTGAGCTCTGCAGCCCAGGTGGCGCTCCAGTCGCTGTCCCACGCCATGGTGTCTGCAGAGCAGCAGCTGCAGGTCTTACAGGAGAAACAACAGCAGCTGCTGAAGCTCCAGCAGCAGGTGAGAGACCAAGACACACACACACACACACACACACACACACACACACACACACACACACACACACACACACACACACACACTCTCATTCTGGAGAAGCATTAGTAGCCCAGGTATTGGCTTTTGACACTGCACTTAGCCCCAGGCTAAATGAGCTGTTTGTCTGGGGCCAAGAAAGCTTTCACATTGGCAGATCCCTAAGTGGGCTGACCCTGACGAGCTCCGGAGCAGGGTTTATCTGGAGTTGTCAGGGATGTACCCTGATAATACCCTGGGTTAACAGTGTGTGTGAAAAGGGGCCAAGTTATCCCAGGGCTAAGGATAGCCTCGGCACTAATGAAAATCAACATAACATGTTGTCATTGTCCTGGGTTGTGATTTTTATTTCTCTGCCCAATTTGGGTACAAGAGAAGTTCCATGTTGAAAGATGTCCAGGCTGAAAGACGAAACAAGAAAAGACGTACCAGAAGATTTCTGAGAGTCTGGCAGACATGGTGATACAACATGGAGCCAGACCATTGGGGAAAACAAAACAAGACTATAGAAAAATAAAGGATCACAATGTCAGAGTGGAGAAAACTAAAAGGCTATGAGGTGGTTTGACATGTCCCTGTATTCAGTATAAATGAAAGAGAAAATCAGCAACAAACACAATAACTTAGTTGATTTGGCCCTTTTAATAACACGTATCCAAAACACCTCTGTTTTTAAAATAAGGCCTCATGGCTTCATGAAGTTCAGATATCAGAGGGCCCAGATGACCTTACGTTTAACTTCCCGCAGTGATAAGGGCTAATACTG
The DNA here is from genome assembly GCA_947000775.1 of Pterois miles. NCBI lineage: Eukaryota > Metazoa > Chordata > Actinopteri > Perciformes > Scorpaenidae > Pterois > Pterois miles. Next base: position 1,301,421 of record CAMQGK010000242.1, on the reverse strand, counting down.
TAGCATGAGAACAATATCTGCTATGTCGTAATGTCCTCGTTTTGCCATTTAGTAGTGCTTTTGTTTTTTTGCTCCCACTAATTGAGCTACTCCCCAAAACTGTATGAAACATACTTACAGTAGTAAGTACACTACAGTACAGTACAGTAGTCAAAACATCTCTGTCAGTATAACACGTGTTCCTAACATAAAGCGACTGAGCGAACTTTGACGAACAGAGCGCAGAAATTAGTCCGGATGTACTACGAGCATTTTCGCTCTATAATACTTAGAGAAAGCTTATATTGATTAACTGTCAGTTACTGTCAGCTTTGATTTTTATCAATGAAAATAGTTTGGCGGTATGCAAAACCCTGCATAAATAGAGCCAGAGTGAGTGTTTTTTAAAACCAGTGATGCTTTGCCTGGTGGCTGATGCACGGAGCAGATAGGACATCTTCATTGGGAAGACCTTTGCTCATTTGTGTCCAGTTAGGCAGAGATGTTAGTGTGTGACTACAAACTTCTGGATCATATATGACCCCAGGAGTATCCAGTTGTAGAGACATGTTTGTGTGTAAGTTATTATGCTGTTATAATACCAGTTTTTAATCTTGTGGTTAGTAATACCACTTTGTTTGTGCTGAGAACAGAAGGCCAAGCTTGAAGCCAAGCTGCATCAGACCACCTCTGCAGCCACAGCCACTGCCTCCGGTGTGGGGCCCATCCACAACTCTGTGCCTTCCAACCCCTCCTCTGGTCCGGGGTTCTTCATTCACCCCTCTGACGTCATCCCCCCGACACCTAAAACCACGCCCCTCTTCATGACCCCTCCTCTCACGCCGCCCAACGAGGCAGTGTCGGCGGCCTTCAGCGCTGAACTAGCTCACCTGTTCCCTGGCTCCATGATGGACCCCGGGCCTGTCAACCTGGCCGCACACAAGAACACGCAGAAAGCTAAGCCGGTTAGTTACATACAGCTATACGCTTGGTTAGTTAACTGTCAAGTACTAAATGTCTGGTCAAATTCATCCTCTTCATTTTCTGATCTGAGTCATAGGACTGTTTGATTTCGACAGCGTAACACATTTAAGAACTTGGGCTTCTTTTATTAGCTGGAAAAAGGGTTTTTTTCAGGGCTTGGAAACATAAACGTTAACACCTACTGCAACAACAAAACTTGAATATCCTGCTGGTTGGACACTAACAGCCACCATATAACAGAGGCAAAGCTATTTCTGACCAACAGTACTGCAGTCCTTCAGGATTGGACATGTGGACTGGAAGAGCTGGGGATAGAACAGCTGACCTTCCAAGTGGTGGGCACCTGCCACCAATAAAGTCCATATATACTGTAGCACAAACACAGCTTATCACTTGAAGGCTAACATTCAGTAAGAAGAAGAAGAAGAAGATCTACCTTTATTAGTCCCACAGTGGGGAAATTCAATTTACACTCTGTTAAACTCATACATGGTACATGCAGACCTGAAACACACATACATGCATTAATGGAGAGATGTCAGAGTGAGGGGGCTGCTCCTGACAAGCGCCCCGAGCAGTTGGGGGTTTGGTGCCTTGCTCAGGGGCACCTCGGCAGTGCCCAAGAGGTAAACTGGCACCTCTCCAGCTACCAGTTCACACTCAGTTTTTGGTCCATGTCGGGACTTGAACCGGTGACCCTCCGGTTCCCAAGCCAACTCCCTACAGACTGAGCTACTGCCGCCCCCAAAGTTAAAGTATACAGCAACACCAGTGACTTGATTTATCTGCTGGAGCACACAACAAACCGTAACGTACCTATCTCTCCCCCAGACCAATAAATCAATCAGTTAACACATCAGCATTTTTTTGGATCAAACATGTACTTTTGTGTAGTTTGTTTATGGAAATAGAGTTTCTGTTTAGAGCTTAACCAGTTCTGTCATTTCTTCTGCTCTGAATCGAATACCAGCGTGAAGCCTTAATTGTGGAATAATGGGTCTTTTTGCTGCAGAGCTCCATGGGCAGTGGTCTGGCTTTGGCCATTTCCCAGGCGTCTCACTTCCTGCAGCCTCCTCCACACCAGTCCATCATCATAGAGCGGATGCACTCTGGTATGGCATATAGCAATATTACATATTTACCATTGAAACAGGGTTGAGAGTACTGTAATCATACTTTCAAATCATTTTACATTGGTTCCAGGTTATCCATTAGGAAATATGTAGTAGAAAAATCTTGAAAAGCAAAGTCAGATTTTTCCAAAGTGAACTTCCTGTTTTCCCTATGCTTTCTTCCTAGGAGCTCGTCGCTTTGTCACACTGGACTTTGGCCGTCCTGTCCTGCTGACTGATGCTCTGATCCCGACCTGTGGCGACCTGGCCTCTCTGTCCATAGACATCTGGACGCTGGGTGAGGAGGTGGACGGTCGCCGGCTGGTGGTGGCCACCGACATCAGCACCCACTCCCTCATTCTGCATGACCTGCTGCCACCACCTGTCTGCAGGTTCATGAAGGTCTGTATTTTGCTTTGGCTAGTTGCAGGATGGCTGACCTTTGTTAGTTTACCATAATAAGGTTTTCTCCTTGTTTGCTTAATACAACGCATAGATCACTGTAATTGGGCGCTACGGCAGCACAAATGCTCGGGCAAAGATCCCAATGGGCTTTTACTATGGCCACACTTACATCCTGCCGTGGGAGAGTGAGCTAAAGTTGATGCACGATCCTCTGCGGGGAGAGAGTGAGGCGGCCAGTCAGCCAGATGTGGATCAGCACTTGACCATGATGGTGGCGCTGCAGGAGGACATCCAGTGCAGGTAAGACTGAAAGTAAACCGCTTCCAGCACTTTAATATTCTAGCTGCATTTCCAGTTTGTCAGATTTGACTGATTTTGCTTTTAACTGCTCCAAAATCTGTTCATTAGTTTGGTCTTTTTCTCAAGTATTACTGAATAAATACAGTTCAAAAGCTGCCTGCTACAGTCTATAGCACCATGAGTATTCTGTTAGAACAATGCATTTACTCTACTATGTAGTGATCACAAGCAACTTTGTGTGTATGCGTTTGTGAAAAAACATCGAAGGCATAGTTGTCATCAACTAATCCCACATGAAAGACCAAAACCAAGAATGGTGAAGCCCCAAGCCCATAGGTACATGTATCTTCAAAAGCGCCTCACTAATATGAAACTGAATTAGTCATCTTCAGCAAATGTTACTCAAACAGGAAGAGAGTGCATTTTTGAGGGTTATTTTCTGTGGTGTATTAATTTCTATTTGTTGCTCTGCTGTTTCTGTGTACCAGATATAATCTGGCTTGCCATCGGCTGGAGACCCTTCTGCAGAACATTGACCTGCCACCTCTCAACAGTGCTAACAATGCCCAGTACTTCTTACGAAAACCAGACAAGGTGGTGGAAGAGGACCAGCGTGTTTTCTCAGCCTACCAGGACTGCATCCAGCTGCAGCTGCAACTCAACTTGGCTCACCACGCTGTCCAGCGGTTGCGTGTATCACTCGGCGCCAGCCGCAAGTCACTCCCCACATCCGGGGCTCCGAAGACCCAGGAGCTGGTCCACAACTCATCCACAGAGCAGCTGAGGACCATCATCCGCTACCTGCTGGACACACTGCTCAGCCTGTTGCACTCCAACAACGGTGAGCAGGGGACTGGACACAGCTGGGTCTGCTGGACCATGAAAATATCTAAAACATAAATGTGTGTGTGTGTGTGTGTGTGTGTGTGTGTGTGTGTGTGTGTGTGTGTTGTTTGTGTTTGTGTGTCCGTCCCCATTTCATGCATGTCTTTATTTTCAGGCCACGCTGTGCCCTCGGTGCTCCAGAGTACCTTCCATGCCCAGGCCTGTGAGGAGCTCTTCAAGCACCTTTGTATCAGTGGGACGCCTAAGATCCGCCTCCATGCGGGACTGCTGCTGGTGCAGCTCTGTGGAGGTGAGCGTTGGTGGGGCCAGTTCCTCTCCAACGTACTGCAGGAGCTCTACAACTCTGAACAACTGCTCATCTTCCCTCAGGACAGGTAGGAGCCATCGGTTTCCGTACAGTTACCACAGTTTCTTTTCAGATTTTCCCGATGCTTTTTCACATGTTGATGATTATCAAAGGGCTGCACGGTGGTGCAGTGGTTAGCACTCTCGCCTCACAGCAAGAGGGTCACATGTTCGAATCCGGCTTGGGACTCTTCTGTGTGGAGTTTGCATGTTCTCCCCGTGTAAGCCTGGGTTTTCTCCGGGTACTCCGGCTTCCTCCCACAGTCCAAAGACATGCTGTTTAGGTTAATTGATCACTCTAAATTGCCTGTAGGTGTGGATGTGAGTGTGAATGGTTGTCTGTCTCTATGTGTCCTGTGATGGACTGGCAACCTGTCCAGGTGAACCCGCCTTCGCCCAATGCCAGCTGGGATCGGCTCCAGCCTCCCCGCGACCCCTAACGGGATAAGCGGTTGACGATGGATGGATGGATGGATGATTGTCAAAGTTTTATTATAATCTAATCTATACTGTATGATCTACACTGCTCAAAAAAATTAAGGGAACCCTTAATCATCATAGTACACACCAAGTCAGTTAAACTTATATATATAGGATATTGCTATCAAAGCTCTGCTTATTAGGTGATAAACTCTTCACCCTGAAAGTTATTATGTTATTTAAAAAGTTATATTTCAAAGCCGGAGCTCAATAGCCATTCAATACAGTATTTACCCTGTTTAATTACCTCTCTGTATAGTATTTTCACTGTTACTGGCAGAGTCCACTGCTCCCACCTGGAATTTTAGTTGTGTAAAGAGTTTCACATGCATGAGATGATGACTGTCTCCTTTACTCTTCTGTACTGAAACAGTGTAAATGGATTTATGCTCTAAGCCCACGCTTTGTTTGATTTACTGTTTTCACTGCTCAGGGTGTCTCTGCTGTCCCTACTGATTCATACCACCAGTTACCACCAGTTACCACCAGTTACCACCAGTTACCACCAGTTACCACAGACGCTGTCACATCAGCCAGGGTTTATTCATTGCTATCTAGAATTGGCAAGCAAAGAATAAATAAGAAAATGCATTGATTAATTGATAAAATCAAGTGTTTGGAAATCAGGGAGGTAAAAAGAGTATTATAGTAATAAAAAATAATAATGAAATAAAAAATGTTTTATGCACTTTTCTACTCCTGTAAACCAAACCATTTCAGTTAAGTTAGTTGAGTTATACAAAGTGCCCGAGACAATACATTTTATGCAGGAGGAACTCTACATTGAGAAAAGTAATTTCTCATCCACTTAAAATATGTTTTGCTTATTGTTCCTTCACTTGGATGTTTGAGCTCCACTGTGCAGAACGATGTATCAGCAGTTTGCTTCAGAAACTGCACCACAGTGCAGCTTTCTGTTTGCATTTGAAACAGTCTACTCATGTGATTGGGAGCCAGATCAATACAGATTCTGATAGAACCTGATCTCTGGTACAGCCATGTCCCAAGTTCACTGCTTATCTACGTTCATGGACACCCAGAACTGCAGTATTGTCCATATTGTTTCATCCCAGGGTGTTCATGCTCCTGTCCTGCATCGGCCAAAGATCCTTGAGTAACAGTGGTGTGTTGGAGGGCCTCCTGAACCTCCTGGACAGCCTGCTGTCTCCACTACAGCAGCCACAAGCTGCTGCCCAGCGCAGGACTGAAGGTAAAGCAGCCATCACGTCGTGGCTGTGTTACAAATGCATCACACAGGTTTCCAGATGTGTGGCACGTAGATCGCCTCAAGCATGTTAAGCTGATGATACTTTCTGGAGCAGAAATTGCACAGTTATATGTGACTGTTAATGTGTGTGTGTGTGTGTGTGTGTGTGTGTGTGTGTGTGTGTGTGTGTGTGTGTGTGTGTGTGTGTTTTCCAGGTGTTCTGGATATCCCCATGATCAGCTGGGTAGTGATGTTGGTTTCCAGACTGCTAGACTATGTAGCCAGTATAGAGGATGAATCCTCCGGTGGGAAGAAGCACCTTGGAGGGAAGGAGCGAGAAAGATCTTTTACAGGTATATGAACTGCAAATGTGATGAATTCAGCTTTTGATGGGACCTACAATTGACATTTTTGCTTCATTCAGAAATGCATCATTCATCAGGACTTAATTATGTCGTGGACAAATTGTGTATCACCGTTTTATATCTTATGCTGCCCAGATCTCATAGGCTGAAAATTCTACAAGTACAATATTGAATAAACTAAAACACATTGAGGTGTTGAAAACAGAACATTCATCTTTGTTCACATTTCCTCAGCTGCTTTCAGCAACTGTGTGATTTAACTCGGTGAACTTTAGGTGAACTGATGGGTGCCGGTCTGCCCTACAGGTATTCAGTGGAGCTTCATCAACAACAGCCTTCAGTCTCAGAACTCCAGCAGGTCAGCTAAAGGCAGCAGCAGCCTGGATCGACTCTACTCGCGCAAGATCCGCAAGCAGCTTGTTCACCACAAGCAGGTAAATGTGTCTCATTCCAACACCAACACACCTTGAAACCCAGACTCACAATGTGTTGAGATACAGCCTGATATCATATTTGAACATGTGCATACAAGTCTGGTAAAAGTCCAATATTAGAAACCCCATGAGGATGTTTTTCTCATCTGTTTGACTCATTTGCGCTGCTCATGAAGCTGCAGCATGAAGCTGCAGCATGAAGTAGGTTGTCTAGAGTGAATGCTTTTTCAGTACCGATATTTATCATGCCCTTTTTATTGTAGCAGTTAAATCTGTTGAAAGCAAAACAGAAAGCTTTGGTTGAGCAGATCGAGAAGGAGAAGATCCAAAGCAACAAAGGCTCCTCCTACAAACTGCTGGTGGAACAGGCCAAGCTCAAACAAGCCACATCCAAGGTGAGCACTTCATGGTTCGCTGCTGCACATGCTGTGTGCAGCACCATCACACCCTCAGCTCAGAGATGACTTCTTCTGCATGCTTTGTGAGTCGAGTGTCAACATAATTTTAAAAGTATAACGACAATTATGCAAATTAGATTCTTAAAGATTGTTTGATTTTATTTTTGGCCATTATTTAGTTTGTCTCTTACAATGAGGTTTTACCTGCCAGGCTGCAGAGATGTGAAATTAGGCAAATCCAATAGATATACGTAGCTCACCATGAGGGTAAACAACAAGAGTCGTGAGACGCATCACAATATCAGAAACACTTATTTGGAGTGGAAATGAAGTGGAATAGTGAAGCTTCCCTTCACAGTGGACCCCATCACTGTGTATGATGTCAAGGTGTCGATCGTGGTGAAGAGCTGAATTATCAGTCTCGTCTGCAGTTCCCCTCAACTCTGTAGAGCTTTTCTGCATCCTTCAGCTAATTGCTTTGGGTTTACAGCCTCCAGCAATACTGTTGTGGTTTACTTTCACTGCTCTCATTAACCTTGTTTAACTCTTTGCACACGACCTGCTCAGCAACAACAGTTAGCGACTAGCCAGTTACTAGCATAGTGGTGTAGTTTGTGTAGTCCACAAACTGGTGAGTGACGTCACAGTGACCACGTCCACTTCCCATGTAGTCTATGATTGACTTTCAAGCTGGGGTTCAGTATCTTGCTCAAGGACACTTGGACATGCGGACTAGAGGAGCCAGGGATTGAGCTGCCGACCTTCTGATTAGTGGGCAACCTGCTCTACATCTAAGCCACAGCCGCCCCATGATAGACTTTCATTCGATTTACAGACCCACCGTACTTGCTAGTTTAATTTGATCTACCATAGCCTACTAAAGTAAGGTACTTTAGCCGACTCTAAGGACATAATTCACCATAATAAACACTTTTGCCATATGTCTTTTCTGTGTTGTTTTTTTCTACACACTGACATTGGTCCCTTAGATGCATCACTGTGTTTCCATGGTAACACAAGTTCAGTTCGCTGAGAAACGTCTTTAATGGCTGTTTTTTAGTGATAGAGAAGAGAAATAAAAGACACACACCTTTGTATAGTCAAAGATAGAAGTTGTTTGTCCTGTAACTTCTACGGTGCAGTGGATAGCTACTGCCATCCTGGTATCAATATCACTGTCATGTCTGAGCAACACTTAATGCCAAGATAATGATCTACTGGGGCTGGTTGGGGAAAATAAAGAACTGATGCTCCTCTAATATAGCATATGAATGTCTCATAATTGCATGTTTGCCCCGCCTCTCTCTTTCAGCACTTTAAAGACCTGATCCGTCTGCGGCGGACGGCCGAATGGCCCCGCTCCACGTTGGACACTGAGTCCACAACAACCAAAGAAGCCCCAGAAGTAGAGCCTCTGCCCTTTACACTGTCCCATGAACGCTGCATCTCTGTGGTGCAGAAGCTGGCCCTTTTCCTCCTCTCCATGGACTTCACCTGCCACGCCGACCTGCTGCTCTTTGTATGCAAGGTATGAATCGGACACTGCTCTATGGGCGTGTTAAATTCAGTAATCTGCATATACCCATTATAAGTACTTTTTATCCCACAGGTTCTTGCTAGGATAGCCAATGCCACCAGACCCACAATCCATTTGTGTGAGGTGGTGTCTGAGCAGCAGCTCGAACGTCTGCTGCTCCTCCTGGTGGGGACCGACTTTAACCGGGGGGACATCTCCTGGGGAGGCGCCTGGGCACAGTACTCCCTCACGTGTATGCTACAGGACATCTTAGCAGGTATATGGTGTTTGCCTGTGGTTTGGTGTCACCGTCTCTGTTGTGATTTGATAAACAGTTGCTATGTTTGTGTGGCTGCATGTCTGGTGTTTGATCAGGTTGAAAAGTATTTAGTCTAGACATTCAGACATTTAAACACAAATAGTTGTTTGAGTTGTAGTCTGGCCGTAGAGCAGCATAAACTACTGAACTCCTCTAATTAGCTAGCTAGAAGAAATTACGTTGGTCTACTCTCGCAGTATTTGCAGATGATTTGTTAAATGATTTGCCAGCAGTAAGTTTCGGTTATGTTTGTCTGGCTGTAGTTTTTTTTTTTTTTTTTTTTAGCCATGCTAGCATTGAGCGGTTGAAGTGCCACCACTTTGCAAACTGAAATATCCCAACAATCACAGGATGCATAGCCATGGTTTTTTATACACACATTCAAGGCCCCTTGAGGATATTTTTTAATTATTTTTGTGATCCCCTGACTTTTCTTCTGGCGCCACAGTGAGGTTCAAATGTTTACTTTTTACTGAAATATCTAAACAACTTGAAATGTAGTACACACATTTCTGGTCCCCTGCGAATGAATTATCTGAACTCCTTCTGGACTTTCTCAGGAGTCCTGATCAGTTCAAACTTAAAATTATGAATACTTTGGTTTATGACCAAATACCTGCAAAACTACTGACACTCCCATCAGCCACAGCTGTACTTTTTGTGTTTAGTGTGTCTGCATGCTGACATGCGAACACCTGAAAAACGGCAGTGTCATTTTGAGCATGTTAACAGCACTGTTCTGCCTAAAGCTGCCTTCACATGATAAGACATTTGCTCTTCACCCACCACAAGGAGCAGAGCCTTACAGAAGCAAAGTGCAGAGCAGTGTCATCAAAAAGTGCACAAGGAACGCCATTCACTGTTTCTAGGCAACAAGGGTAACGGCTGTTTTGTCATTGGCTGGGCTTTGAGAGGTCAGCGGCAAACAAGGTCAGGGTTGAAATAATTTTAACTTTGAGCGCAATGCTCAGTGGCGGTTTCGAGCAGTGCACCAAGGATAGCACTTCCAGCTAGTCGGGTTCAGGCAGCACTGCTCTCCCTGTAGGAAATTTTAGATTTTTGATCAGCGATTCTGACGCTGATCATGTGTGGGCGGCTTAAGTACAGCCTCACATACAGATAAGTTTAGCTGCTCAGATCAGTGCTGAGCGTACAGTTATTTCTGTTATTTACAGCTTTCATGGACAGAATAGAAGGTATAATCAGTAATTCTCTCAGCTTTTATGCATGAAAACAAAAATCTGTTTCAGGGTTTTACAAAACGCTTCAGCATAATATTTTCATGGTATGATCATAATATGATAACAGTCATTAAAAGTATGCTCCGTGTGGGAAGCACACTCACCTATACACATGAAATATGATAAGAGCAGCTGTTTTCAGGCTGCAGTACGATCACTTCAGCTTTCATAATCACACCTAGTGCTTAGGGGCGTTACGAGTCTGCCCCACATTCACTACGTCATTATGGGGATCTGCTTTCAGCCAAGGACCCGGAAAGGTCCCAGCGGGGGGCCGCCATGGATGGTGAGTGGAGGTGGATCCATCTGTAAGCGCCAGTGTGGCTGTAAGACGTTTTGTGTCTTTTAACGTCTTCGGGCCATGTTGCATCTGAAAGTTCGCACTGCAGCACGTTATCCCTTTAACTGGTTAACAGCAACATTAACTGTCGTCGTTCCAGGTGAGCTGCTGTCTCCGGGCTCTCTGGACGCCATGGATGAGGTGGTAGTGGGTGAGGAGACCGGAGCGTCGTCCTCCTCAGCAGGGGCCGATTCGGATGACTCCCTACCCCAGCCGACGCCCATCCCCCTGGTAGAGAGCATTGATGAGGCCCTGGTGCCTGATATCATCGCAGGTAATATTGGGGACTTGTGGCCCTGTTGTGGGTGGCCCCGTCCATTCTCCACACTGATGTTGATATGAACCCACACTGTTTATCTTCACTATTTAAAGTACAGTCTCTTTTTTCATAGCTGCATGTTTACTGTTTTTCTCCACAGTATAATTTTATGTATGTTTTTTCTGCCTTTTGGAGGGAGAGAGTTCAACCATGTAGATTTGAAGCCGTTTGGGGCATTTTGTCATTTAAAGTAGTAGAGTTATGATGACTCCTGCTTTATTTTAATTAATAGTTGACATTTCATCGCAGAATTGTTTTGTTTTTCAATTTGGACATGAGGAGTTGTTTTACTGACAGTGTCTCATCCAGAAACACTGAGTTTGGTCATTCATGTATCTTGTGTCTGGAGGAGCTAACGGCTGGATGGGCGTTAAAGTTGCTCAGTAGCGTTGTAAACACAGAGTTTCTCCTGATTGTTTGTTTTCCTAGTGTGCTTGCTTGGCAATATTAAGGCTGTTTTCATTATCCAAAGGTGCTCCACCTCTGTCATCTTTGGAAAAAGATAAAGACATAGACTTTGACTTGCTACAAGACCTGATGGATGTTGATATTGATCCTTTAGATATTGATTTGGAAAAAGATCCACTTGCTGCCAAAGTGTTTAAGGTATGTTGATGATGACATCGTATTCCTCTCTTTCATTCTCTGTAATTACTCTGTCTCTACTTGGCTCTGGGTTGTGTATTGATGTATTGACAGTTAACTGTTAAACAGTCAGGAAGCTATACCTAACTGTTAGTGTAAAGTCGTAGAAACAAATGAACAGAAATGAAACTGTGATATTCCAAGAGAAAGTGAGAATATTGCAAGATAGTTGTATGTTTACAACAAAAATGCTGTAATATATTCAAGAATAAAGTTGTTATTTATCAGAATTGATCAGAAAATGTTCATGTTTTCAGATAAATACGTGATTTTACAAGATAAATCATAATCCTTTCCCCCTTCTCCTGTCTGTCCTCAGCCTATAAGCAGCACCTGGTATGACTACTGGGGCGCTGACTATGGAACGTATGGGTACAACCCGTACATCGGAGGGGTCGGTATCCCGGTCTCCAAACCGCCAGTTGCTGCTGAAAAGCCCGGTTCACAGAGTCTGTCAGTCTCCGTGTCACAGGGTGAGTAAATGCTGGATTTTGTGGCTAGTCTCGACTTCTCTCAGTAAACATTATGATGTCTTTAACCTTCGCGCCTGTGTTTCACAGCGTTGGATGCCCGGCTAGAAGTGGGCCTGGAGCAGCAGGCTGAACTGATGCTGAAGATGATGGCAACTCTACAGGCTGACTCAATTCTACAGGCCCTCACCTCAAGCTCATCTACAGGTGACCAAAGAAAGCAGGACATGGTTGTTTAACTGCTTATCAATAGAAACCAAATCTCTTTTCAGTTTCTGTTGACTATCATGGCTGTAAAATCTGCTTGCCGTCTGGCTTTCAGTGAACCAGGCCTCCAATGGGACTGATGACTCCCTGCTGAGGGCTCTCCACGGAGGGGGCTCTCCTCCAGCCAGCAGCCTGATGGTCCAGCCCTCGTCTATCCCCATGCTGAGTGCCTGCTTTAACAAGCTTTTCTCCCTGCTGCAGGTCCACCACATACAGGTCAGCACATGCAAGTACAAATGTAAAACACAAATTACAGCCTTTTTTTTTTTTTTTTGCTATGGAGAATGAAGCAGCTCAGTCGCTGATATGAAATCCACAAGCAGCAACGAGCAGGTTTCACACTTCACAAAGTCACTTCAGTTAGTTGAATTCTGTCTAAAGGAGGAGCCTGTCATATTTCTTGGGAAGCATTTTGTTTAATGTTGGTGATGTTTGGACAAACTGTCATTGATTGATGGCTAAGTTTGCAGCAGACCCATGGACATTTTGAACTGATGGAGCTCCCTGTTGAGTCATTTCAAAATAGTTTTACACATGGGGTTCAACATTGCTATGAAACATATCCTGTGAGTTTTGTAATGATTGGTCAAATGGTTGTTGATTTAAGTCTGTTTAGGTTTAATAATATTAATAAGCTGGTACAAACCTAGAAGGGCTCTGCCCCCTCTGGGCTCACTGATGCAGCTCACGTTTGCTGGATAATTTTACCAGACTCGACTTCCTGGAGTGCTGCAAGCGGCACATTCAGGGACGGTCACATGCTCCAAAAGGGCACTGCACTAACTGAAATATGATCTCAACATCATCAGACAGCTGGATGTCTTTTCACCTGCATGACAAGTTCATATGAACCAATCATAATAATAACCAATCCTATCCAATTTCATATGCGAGTTTTGAGATTGAATAACTTCTGCCTTTACTTAGGATACCTTTTAAACTCAACTCGGTGCCATTTTAAATATACCAGAACCTTTTTCTTCTCCCTCAGCTGGAGTCCCTGCTGCAGCTGTGGCTAACACTCAGTCTCAACACATGTTCTGGTGGCAGTGAAGAAAGCGGTTCAGACATCTTCCTGTTCAACGCTAGCCGAGTGCCCACCATCCCAGTCAACCAAGGTCAGGACTCCACCACACTCTCAGTCCTTCTCAACACCGCTGACCTCTGACCTCCAGATGTGTGGATGTAAATGGGTTCTCTGGGTCCCCACCAGTCTCCCCTTTACAGACATGCCCACTTTATGATAGTCCCAGTCAGTCTGGATCAAGTCCTAGTCAAGTCAGCACTCTGACACACTGACAGCTGTTGTTGTCTGTTGGGCTGCAGTTTGCCATGTTCTGATTGGAGCAGATTGTTGATGCTAAAGTCAGAACCTGGGAGGGTTTCTAGACAATATCTGCCATTGATTAGTGCTGTTATAGATTTATAATAATACACAATATACACTACTCAAAAAAATGAAGGGAACACTTAAATCAAACATCATGTCTTGATGAACCAATTATTCAAGTTGAAAATCTGCATTGATGTACAGTGTATAACTTGTTAAGAAGAAAATGACGTCACAACAGTCAGCGGAAACCAAAATCATCAACCATCAACCTGCTGACGGAGTCACATTTTATCATAATGTGACTCAGGCCCCCGTGTGCCTGTATGCACTCCTGACATCTGGGCATGCTCCTGATGATTCCTAAGGGATCTCTCCCCAGACCTGGATCAGGGCTCCAGGGTAACACGAGGGCCAGTCAATGGCACCAATGCCTTCATCATCCAGGAACTGCCTACACACTCTGGACACATGAGGCTGGACATAGTCCTGGACCAGGAGGAGCCCGGGACCCACTGCACCAGGAGGAGCCCGGGACCCACTGCACCCCAGCATAAGGTCTGACAGTCGCTCTGAGGACTTTATCCCGGTACCTAACAGCAGTCAGGGTACCGTTGCCTATGACATGGAGGTCTGTGTGACTCCTCCAAGGATCTGCCTCCTCAGACCATCACTAACCCACCACGTTCACCACGGCGTCTCCAGAATCACATGTGCTCAGTGTGAACCTGCTCTCGTGTGAAGAGAACGGGACACCAGTGGTGGACCTGCCAGTTCTGGAGAATGCCAATGGAGCTGCAGGGTGCTGGACTGTGAGTACAGGTCCCACTAGAGGACGTCAGACCCTCATGGACTCTGTTTCTGACAGTCTGGTCAGAAACATGTATGCCAGTAGTCTACTGGAGGTCATGCTGTAGGACTTTGGCAGTGCTCTTCCTGGTCCTCCTGGTCCACAAAGGAGCAGATACAGGTCCTGCTGCTGGGTTGATGCCCTCCTACGGTTCTGTCCAGCCCTCCTGGTGTAACGGCCGGTCTCCTGGTGTCTCCTCCAGGCTCTTCAGACTGTGCTGGGAGACACAGCAAACCTTCTAGTGACCTCACGTATGGATGATCCATCCTGGAGGATCTGGACTACCTGTATCAACCTGACTGGGCTGCAGGAACCACCTCCTGCTACAAGTAGTGACAAGGACACTATCAGAACCAGAACTAGAGAAGAACCAGTCAGGAAGGATCAGGAGAGCCTCCACCTGTGAAACCGTTCCCTGTTAATTGGTTGTCCTGCTGTTGTCTCTCCATCACACCTGTTGTCACTTTGATTGACACCAAAGCAGCTGAAGGTGATTCACCATCACTGGTTCTTCCTAAATGGACAGATTGATCCCTGAAATTTTATTGACTGGTGTTATACTGGGACCATTAAGGGTTCCATTCATTTTTTTGAGCAGTGTATGTACATTTGCATAAAGCAGCATATTTGTCCGCTCTTGTGTTGATAAGAGTATTAAATACTTGACAAATCTCCCTTTAATGTATATTTTGAACAGATAAATGTGTCATTAATTTGCGATGAATTGAGGACAATAGTAACTATCATGCAATCAATCAATTAACAATCATGCAATTAATCACGATTAAATATTTTAATTGATTGACAGCCCTAATACTGTATATATAAATATATATACTTTTTCTGTGTATTTATAATTTTTCTATGTGTATATGTGTGTCCAGCATCCATCAGCAGCTTCCTGACAGTGCTGGCTTGGTACCCCAACACCTCCCTGAGAACGTGGTGTCTGGTGCTGCACTCTCTGGCCCTGATGACGAACATGCCAGCCTGCGGTCAGTACTCCACTCAGTGGTTTCCTTCTGTGTGTCATCAACACTGTGGATGTCAAGACACAACTTAGCTTACTGAAGAACCAAGTCGATGCCAAAAATCTGACAGCGTGACGGTATTTGTTATTCTACAGCAGTGCAGGAACCGTAGGTACTAACAGCGCTCCAGGGACGATAGAAAATGTGTTTGGGACTCAGCAAACTCAGTATCGATGAGTCAAAGGGATGTACCCTGTTTTTCCCTGATAACACTACATCAACAAATCTGTGTTGGAATCTGCAGGCTGAGAGCCAGATAACGGCTGCTAACAGCTAATGATGACTAGCTCTAGATAGTAGAGGGAGATATGAGCTGTTTAACCTCCTAACAGATAGTAGAGAGAGATATGAGCTGTTTAACCTCCTAACAGATAGTAGAGAGAGATATGAGCTGTTTAACCTCCTAACAGATAGTAGAGAGAGAAATATGAGCTGTTTAACCTCCTAACAGATAGTAGAGAGAAATATGAGCTGTTTAACCTCCTAACAGATAGTAGAGAGAGAAATATGAGCTGTTTAACCTCCTAACAGATAGTAGAGAGAAATATGAGCTGTTTAACCTCCTAACAGATAGTAGAGAGGGAGAATATGAGCTGTTTAACCTCCTAACAGATAGTAGAGAGAGAAATATGAGCTGTTTAACCTCCTAACAGATAGTAGAGAGAAATATGAGCTGTTTAACCTCCTAACAGATAGTAGAGGGAGATATGAGCTGTTTAACCTCCTAACAGATAGTAGAGAGAGAAATATGAGCTGTTTAACCTCCTAACAGATAGTAGAGAGAAATATGAGCTGTTTAACCTCCTAACAGAAAAAAATAGTAGAGAGAAATATGAGCTGTTTAACCTCCTAACAGATAGTAGAGGGAAATATGAGCTGTTTAACCTCCTAACAGATAGTAGAGAGAGAAATATGAGCTGTTTAACCTCCTAACAGATAGTAGAGAGAGAAATATGAGCTGTTTAACCTCCTAACAGATAGTAGAGAGAAATATGAGCTGTTTAACCTCCTAACAGATAGTAGAGAGAAATATGAGCTGTTTAACCTCCTAACAGATAGTAGAGAGAAATATGAGCTTTTTTACCCCATAACATATAGTAGAGAGAAATATGAGCTGTTTAACCTCCTAACAGATAGTAGAGAGAAATATGAGCTGTTTAACCTCCTAACAGATAGTAGAGAGAGAAATATGAGCTGTTTAACCTCCTAACAGATAGTAGAGAGAGAAATATGAGCTGTTTAACCTCCTAACAGATAGTAGAGAGAGAAATATGAGCTGTTTAACCTCCTAACAGATAGTAGAGAGAGGAAATATGAGCTGTTTAACCTCCTAACAGATAGTAGAGAGAAATATGAGCTGTTTAACCTCCTAACAGATAGTAGAGAGAAATATGAGCTGTTTAACCTCCTAACAGATAGTAGAGAGAGAAATATGAGCTGTTTAACCTCCTAACAGATAGTAGAGAGAAATATGAGCTGTTTAACCTCCTAACAGATAGTAGAGAGGGAAATATGAGCTGTTTAACCTCCTAACAGATAGTAGAGAGAGAGATATGAGCTGTTTAACCTCCTAACAGATAGTAGAGAGGGAAATATGAGCTGTTTAACCTCCTAACAGATAGTAGAGAGAGGAAATATGAGCTGTTTAACCTCCTAACAGATAGTAGAGAGAAATATGAGCTGTTTAACCTCCTAAATTAAGAACTGTTTTTTCTCCTAAAAATAGTAAAGAGAAAAATATGAGGTTTTTTACCCCCTAAAATATTGTAGAGAGAAATATGAGCTGTTTAACCTCCTAAAGATAGTAGAGAGAAATATGAGCTGTTTAACCTCCTAACAGATAGTAGAGGGAAATATGAGCTGTTTAACCTCCTAACAGATAGTAGAGAGAAATATGAGCTGTTTAACCTCCTAACAGATAGTAGAGAGAGATATGAGCTGTTTAACCTCCTAACAGATAGTAGAGAGAAATATGAGCTGTTTAACCTCCTAACAGATAGTAGAGAGAGAAATATGAGCTGTTTAACCTCCTAACAGATAGTAGAGAGATATAGCAGTTTAACCTCCTAACAGAGAGAGAGGGAAAATGACAGTTTAACCTCCTAACAAAGAGAGAGGAAATATGAGCTGTTTAACCTCCTGCCCGCTGATGTGCCTGCTTGATAATTGGCTTAATATGCTCAGACATCAGGCGATGCTGATTATGGAAAAAAACGTCAAAAAATTAATCGGCCGGCTGATTAATCGGTCTAATCAAGAATCAAGGTATCTCATTGGTAAGAATTGAAAGTGAAATAAAGTTTTCATCCATACAGTCTACAGGAGTGGAAAGTACAGGTTAGATAGATATGAAGACATATTTTAGAAATAGAAATACTTCACTGATTTCGTTCATGAAATAAATGTTGATTTGTAAAGTATTTTTGTGTTGGAATCAAACACCCATCCACATGTTGACTGATAATTTTAGAGCTACAGTGCTTTTTGAATTATGCTACAACAAAAACTCAGGTGGACAGGTCAGCCTTAACTTTACTTAACTTAACTTCCTCCCAGTTTCTCCAAACTCATCCAGTTAGGAGCTGCTTTTTGTAAAGCTGTCTCATAAATGTGCCCCAGGTTTACATTATTTTTTTTGTCACATCCACATTTGCTTATCGTTTTTTAAAAATATTTGTATTTTCCAGCAACGTATGTCATGAATACAGTGTTTGAGAGCTGCCAGTTGTCTGGTGTTCATTGATTTGTATGAACCCTGTGCTTGAACTTGCAGCCTGCAGCAGCGGGATGAGCTCTCAGGAAAGCACAGCACAGCAGATGGTGTCTGATCCCACCCTGGTTCATGTCCTGGTGCGCTTCCTGTCTGGCACCAGCACCAACGGGACGAGCCAGCACAGCTCCCAGGTGGGACCCACTGCCACCCAGGCTATGCATGAATTTTTGAGCCGCCTGCAAGTCCACCTGTCCTCCACCTGTCCGCAGATGTTCAGCGAATTCCTCCTCAAACTTATGCACATCCTGTCTACTGAGAGGTATGTAATCGCTTCTGGGAAAAATGTGTTTTCAGTCAATAATGTTTGCATGTTACAGCACAGTGATCAGTGCAATATTGACAAAATGTGAAATGTCAGTAGATGAATGGTCTTTGGGAAGTAACGGTTCATCCTGATCCTTCAGGGGTCCGTTCCAGTCCGGCCAGGGTCCACTGGACGCCCAGGTGAAGCTACTGGAGTTTACTCTAGAGCAAAACTTTGAGGTGGTGTCGGTGGCTACCATTTCCTCTGTCATCGAGTCCATCACATTCTTGGTTCATCACTACATCACCTGCTCCGACAAAGTGGTTTCCCGCAGCGGCTCAGACAGCTCTGTGGGTGCACGGGCTTGTTTTGGGGGTTTGTTTGCCAACATCATCCGGCCAGGAGATGCAAAGGCCGTATGTGGAGAGACAACGCGTGACCAGCTGATGTTCGACCTCCTCAAGCTGGTCAACGTGCTGGTGCAGCTGCCTCTTTCCGGCGACAGAGAGTTCAGCGGACGACTGCCGCCGGCCGGCAGCGGAGCGGCTGATAGCAGCGTGTCCGACGAGGAGAAGGTCTGCGGTAGCAAAGAAAGCGTGGCTGGTGGTTCCGCCTTCAGCCAGGGTCCCCCTGCAGGAGTGGCTGACCTGGTGTTAGCCAATCAGCAGATCATGAGCCAGATCTTATCAGCACTGGGCCAGTGCAACAGCAGCGCCATGGCCATGATCATAGGTAAGACCAATCATGATAACGATCAACTAACACTGTAGCTCCCATCAGCTCAACCAACAGTAGCCCACAACTTCGTTTCACTCTCACCGTTCTGACCTACCTGCTCACCAGCAAACAGCAGACAGCCACAGTTAGAGACTAGCTGGTGAACACAGCGGAGCTTCATGAGAAGCACAGAAATTCAGCTATAATATAATATAATATATATATAATATAATATAATATAATAAATGATGTTTGCTGAACAGGAAGAACTGTAGCCACAAATTACAAATTGATAACAGTGATAACAATTAATGATTAATATGAATAATGAATGATATTGTGGAATTGTTCCTCATTTTATGGGCTACTTTTTATACACAACACACACACACACACACACACACACACACACACACACACACACACACACACACACACACACACACACACACACACACCCGAGAGAAGAGTCATGAAGTCAGCAGATTGATTGTCATACAACAGTATGTGGCTGAAGTTTCCTACACTAGCCACCATCAGGTCACACCTGGTCATACCGGATCAAACCAATGACTGTATTGAATTGAACAGCAGTGTGTTTAATTACTTTTGAATTCAACTTTTCAGAGAAAGAGTGTGTTGTGTTGTTGAGTTGATCATTAAATTGAAGCTGGGGGTGACAATATGAGGAGGATAAATCTCTACTGCTGTGAACTGACCCCTCTCTGTGTTCCCCAGGAGCCAGCGGTCTCCACCTGACCAAACACGAGAACTTTCACGGTGGTCTCGACGCCATCTCAGTGGGTGACGGCCTCTTCACCATCCTCACCACCCTCAGCAAGAGGGCCACCTCAGTCCAGGTCATGCTACAGCCCATCCTCACGTACATGGCCTGTGGTTACATGGGCAGACAGGTGAGCACCAGTCTCTGGTGTTTGGGCTTTGATTATTGGATCTGAGCAAATACCAAAACTTTAACATGTATTCTTAATTTTACATTTTGTAGGGGTCTCTTTCTACCTGTCAGCTGTCAGAGCCTCTCTTGTGGTTCATTCTCAGAGTGTTGGATACCAGCGAGGCTCTCAAGGCCTTCCATGACATGGGTCGGTATATACACAACACTTGCCTCCTAACCCAACTTTACTCACCACAACTTTCAGACCAAATGCACCCTGAGCCTGTGCAACAACAACACAAGTGTTTTTATTTACTGCATGTCATGCTGTGCAGCATGGGTCAGGCCGAAGGATACCGGGCATGTTGGGTTGTGCTCCGAATATGTGGTGCATCATAGCATCACGGAGGAAACAGAAAATGTGTGAAAGCCGAGAAACGTCATTCACCAGTGCTGCTCTTATGTTTTGGAAATACAGCACAAGAGTAGTGAAACTTTTTCATGTCAGACAGCCCAACATTTTTCTGTTTAAAGGAGTCTCAAAGTGGAACTCGGTAAATAGTTGTCTGGGATTTATCTGGGACTGATTTACCCCACTGCAGGTGATCACTTCACCTTCGTCAAAACATTCATTGCAGAAGAAGAAGGACTTGTAAAATTTAGTAAAATGATTTGCCAGAGCTTTAGTTTTTATAGAAACTGATCCAAAGCTACACAGAGGTCAGCATGGACAACTTTTGGAAGATCTGAATCCATTAAGAAACCATAGATTTCTTCTGTTTACCAGGTGGTGTGCAGTTGATCTGTAATAACATGGTGACCAGCACCCGGGCCATAGTGAACACAGCACGCAGCATGGTGTCCACCATCATGAAGTTCTTGGATTCAGGTCCTGGAAAGACAGCGGATGGCAACCTGAAAGCTCGAGTGATGACCTCGGAGCCAGACAACGCCGAGGGACTCCACAACTTTGCTCCCTTAGGTGCTTTCAATTACTTTGTCCTCAGTCTGATACGTCCTGTGGGACAATATTTTTACAGTACAAGATCTTACAAAACTACGCCAACTCTTTGCTAATCCTAAATGACCTGTTTTTCTTTTCACAGGCACCATCACATCCAGCAGCCCCACAGCGCAGCCAGCAGAGGTCCTCCTCCAAGCCACGCCGCCCCACCGGCGGGCCCGCTCAGCGGCCTGGTCCTACATCTTCCTGCCGGAGGAGGCCTGGTGTGACCTCACCATCCACCTCCCTGCTGCTGTACTGCTGAAAGAGCTCCACATCCAGCCACACCTCGCCTCTCTAGCCAGTGAGTAGCACCCAATTTAATAATGAAAGTCAATTGGAAAAAAATATACTTTGGAAAGTGTATTTCCATCTCTAGTTTTGCAACAATCAAATTTATTCCATCTTGTTTGTATGGAAATCCATTTCATTCTTTTGTGTCTTGCTGTGTCCGCTTCCTCCTGCCACCCAGCCTGCCCATCCTCGGTCTCAGTGGAGATCAGCGCTGACGGGGTCAATATGTTGCCGCTCTCCACACCAGTCATCACCAGTGGCCTGACGTACATAAAGATCCAGCTAGTGAAGGCAGAGGTTACGTCAGCTGTTTGCCTGAGGCTGCACCGGCCTCGTGATGCCAGCACTCTGGGTCTGTCTCAGATCAAACTGTTGGGCCTGACGGCATTCGGTAACACCTCCTCTGCAACTGTCAACAACCCATTCCTGCCTTCTGAGGACCAGGTCTCTAAAACCAGGTACCAAAAAAAACGATTTGGGACTGAGAGCATGTCCATTTTTATCAGCGGTGGGAATTGTTCTAACCTTTTTCCTTTTCTATGTGCAGTATTGGGTGGTTGCGTCTTCTCCACCATTGCCTGACCCATGTCAGCGACCTGGAGGCCATGATGGCCAGTGCTGCAGCACCCACCGCCAACCTGCTGCAGACCTGCGCGGCGTTGCTTATGTCACCTTACTGCGGCATGCACTCACCCAACATCGAGGCTGTGCTGGTCAAGATTGGCCTGCAGTCCACTCGCATTGGACTCAAACTCATCGACATCCTGCTGAGGAACTGTGCAGCGTCTGGCACCGACCCTGCCAGTGAGTCTCACACACAGCTGCTCCAGTGTTAACGCCCTGAGACCTGAACGCGACCCTGACTCACTGTACTGTCTGTCAGAGGCTGTAGGGGGTCAGTTTTAAAGTGACCGTGAACAGATACAGAACAGATTTCACATCTGCCAAATGATTATAATGCAATGAGCCAGGTGGCAAAAAATGATTAAAATGATCTTCTAAGATAAGATAAGATATTCCTTTATCAGTCCCACAGTAGGGACGTTTTCAGTGTACAGCAGCAAAGTGGATAGTGCAGAAGTAATAAAAATAGGAACAATATAAACAGTATTGACAATAAACAGTCTCTCCCACCACCTCCACTGGGTTCAGAGGGCATCCTAGGACAGAGCTGGCCTTCCTGATCACCTCATCTAGTCTCTTCCTGCCCACAGCCGAGAAAGGGTCTTCAGGGTCTAATGGATCCTCAGGGTGATAAAGGGTCTTCAGGGTCTAATGGATCCTCAGGGTGATAAAGGGTCTTCAGGAGTGATAAAGGATCTTCAGGGTCTAATGGATCTTCAGGGTGATAAAGGGTCTTCAGGGTCTAATGGATCCTCAGGGTGATAAAGGGTCTTCAGGGTGATAAAGGGTCTTCAGGAGTGATAAAGGGTCTTCAGGGTCTAATGGATCTTCAGGGTGATAAAGGATCTTCAGGGTGATAAAGGGTCTTCAGGGTGATAAAGGATCTTCAGGGTGATAAAGGATCTTCAGGGTCTAATGGATCTTCAGGGTGATAAAGGATCTTCAGGGTGATAAAGGGTCTTCAGGGTCTAATGGATCTTCAGGGTGATAAAGGATCTTCAGGGTGATAAAGGGTCTTCAGGGTCTAATGGATCTTCAGGGTGATAAAGGATCTTCAGGGTGATAAAGGGTCTTCAGGGTCTAATGGATCCTCAGGGTGATAAAGGGTCTTCAGGAGTGATAAAGGATCTTCAGGGGTGATAAAGGGTCTTCAGGAGTGATAAAGGATCTTCAGGGTCTAATGGATCTTCAGGGTGATAAAGGGTCTTCAGGAGTGATAAAGGGTCTTCAGGGGTGATAAAGGATCTTCAGGGTGATAAAGGGTCTTCAGGAGTGATAAAGGGTCTTCAGGGTCTAATGGATCTTCAGGGGTGATAAAGGGTCTTCAGGAGTGATAAAGGGTCTTCAGGGCAATGGATCTTCAGGAGTGATAAAGGGTCTTCAGGAGCGATAAAGGGTCTTCAGGAGTGATAAAGGGTCCCGGGAGTGATAAAGGGTCTTCAGGGTCTAATGGATCTTCAGGGGTGATAAAGGGTCTTCAGGAGTGATAAAGGGTCCTCGGGAGTGATAAAGGGTCTTCAGGGTCTAATGGATCTTCAGGAGTGATAAAGGGTCTTCAGGAGTGATAAAGGGTCTTCAGGGTCTAATGGACTTCAGGGGTGATAAAGGGTCTTCAGGAGTGATAAAGGGTCTTCAGGGTCTAATGGATCTTCAGGGTGATAAAGGGTCTTCAGGAGTGATAAAGGGTCCTCGGGAGTGATAAAGGGTCTTCAGGAGTGATAAAGGGTCTTCAGGGGTGATAAAGGGTCCTCAGGAGTGATAAAGGGTCTTCAGGGTCTAATGGATCTTCAGGGGTGATAAAGGGTCTTCAGGAGTGATAAAGGGTCTTCAGGGTCTAATGGATCTTCAGGAGTGATAAAGGATCTTCAGGAGTGATAAAGGACCAGGGGTGATAAAGGGTCTTCAGGAGTGATAAAGGGTCTTCAGGGTCTAATGGATCTTCAGGAGGAAAAGGGCCCGGGAGGAAAAGGGCCAGGAGTGATAAAGGGTCTTCAGGAGTGATAAAGGGTCCTCGGGAGTGATAAAGGGTCTTCAGGAGTGATAAAGGTCCTAAGAGTGATGAAAGGGTCTCGATGATAAAGGATCTTCAGGAGTGATAAAGGGTCTTCAGGAGTGATAAAGGGTCTTCAGGGTCTAATGGATCTTCAGGAGTGATAAAGGGTCTTCAGGAGTGATAAAGGGTCTTCAGGGTCTAATGGATCTTCAGGAGTGATAAAGGATCTTCAGGGGTGATAAAGGGTCTTCAGGAGTGATAAAGGGTCTTCAGGGTCTAATGGATCTTCAGGAGTGATAAAGGGTCTTCAGGAGTGATAAAGGGTCTTCAGGAGTGATAATGGATCTTCAGGAGTGATAAAGGGTCTTCAGGAGTGATAAAGGGTCTTCAGGAGTGATAATGGATCTTCAGGAGTGATAAAGGGTCCTCGGGAGTGATAAAGGGTCTTCAGGAGTGATAAAGGGTCTTCAGGAGTGATAAAGGGTCCTCAGGAGTGATAAAGGGTCTTCAGGAGTGATCCATTCCCTGGATGTTCACCAATGTCAGCGGTGTGTTTGCGCCTGTGGAAATCCATCTTTTGTTTTCCCCGCGTTGATCTGGAGGTGCTTCAGTTTCAGACTAGTGAAAAACTCCTTGTAGAAACTTTAACTATCGAGCTTGATAGCCATCCTTATTTCAGTCTTTGCTTCTGTCTCTGTAGATTTGAACAGTCCTCTGCTGTTTGGGCGACTAAATGGCCTCTCCTCAGACTCCACCATCGACATCCTGTACCAGCTGGGCACCACTCAGGACTCTGGAACCAAAGACAGGTACATCCACTTCATATTGTTACCTCGAGTCAAATTGTCCGTAAAGCTGGGGTAGGCGCCTTCAACAACTTTTCATCACAAAGGTCTCAAGATGGTCCTGACCAAATTTGAAGGTAGTCGAATGAGATCTATAGGAGGAGTTTGTTAAAGTGCAGCACCTTGACATGGTAAAAAAAGCCAACATAAAATTCAAAATGGACTCGATATTGACTAGTACTGTTGAGCCAGCTTGCCACAACCCAGCCCATATCAGATATCTGTTTCACACAGGTCTGATGATCTTTGAGAAGCATAAGCACCTCGTTTTATAATCGTAGTCATAATAATAATCATTTGAATTTCAGTAGGACCTTGGCTCTGCTTTGTTGATGCTCAGGACTTAATAATGACAGTTTCAGCAGGTTGTTGGTGCTCAAGGACCCAATGACAGACTGTTTCCTATCAAGGTGATATTCCAGACAGACTCATGAGCTGATTGTAAAACACTGTTCTTACTTTCTCCTTGTCATCTGTTACCGTCAGATGGTCGTGCTCCTCACACTGAGGGACTGAGGAGATGAAATGGTGTTTTCCAAACCGTGTGATGAGTTATTTATCAAGTCTTGTTCTGAATTTTCACCCCTCAGGATCCAGGCTCTTCTCCAGTGGGTCCATGATTCTTCACGGGTGGCAGCCCACAAGATGAATGGCCCCATGGGATACACTGGCGCCGGTGCCGGCTCTTCCTCTACTTCGCCGAGGGAGTACGGTCTCCTCATGCCGTCGCCCTCCCACCTCCACTGTGTGGCAGCCATCCTGTGGCACAGCTACGAGCTGCCGGTTGACTACGACCTGCCTGCACTGCTCAACAGAGAGCTCTTTGAGTCAGTCATAGTCTTTTCCCCTTATTATTAAGACCATACATGTGAGGAATAGTCTCCAAAATGGAAATGTAGTCAAATGGTCACACCCACATCAGCTGAAAAAGAAGTGAAATTAAAGCTGCAAGCAGCGATGAACGAGCACATCGGGGGTACTGATGGGACGCCAGCTGACACAACCAGGCACAATGAAACCGTAACTCTGAGTGAAATGACGCCTGTCACAAGAATCTGCAAAAAACATGTGCTTCATGAAAATGTTAGGGGGGTGGAAAACCTTAACCAGTGAAACAGGCACTCTGTGCTCAGTGATATGATACCTCCCACAATAGTCTACCATAAATGGTTCATGAGTTATGAATGGGGGCGGGGCTAACACATATGGGGCGGGGCTAACATGAATGAAACAGGTTCTCTGCTGAGTGGTTCATGAGTTATGAACGGGGAGGAGCTATGCGTCAATATTGGCATGTGAATTACGTCAGGCCTGGGCCACCATGGCTGAGAAATGTGGAGCAGATCTCACAAAGTATGCTGAAATTACAACAAAATTCATGTTTCACGGCAAGTCATGCCAAATGGCCACCATACTACGTCAACGCTGTTTAATGAAAACTCACAATCACAATAATACATCATCAAGGTCTTAGGACTTTTCTGACCACGTATGAGTTGGATCCGGTCAACCTGCTGGGAGGAGTACATTAAAATAGAAAACATGTCATTTCCTGTTTCCAGTAGGGCGCTATGAGTATGACTGAATATGGACATGAAAATGTCCTCAGGACTGGACTCTTATCATGTCTGAGAAATTTGGGGCAGATCGGACTATGTACAGTGGAGTTACAACAACTTCCTGTTTCATGGCAAATGGATCAAAATGGCCGCCCGCCACAGTCATGTCGTTCAGTGAAGACTCACCATTTTTTTAACTTTTCATCCTTAACAACTTAAGATGGTCCTGAGCGAATTTCAAGTCAATCTGATTAAATCTGTAGGTTTGGTTAAGTACACAGCCTATAAAACGCTAAAACTGGGCTGACCTCCTGATGGGTTTTGGTTTCATATGTTATATTATTATTATTATTATTATTATTATTAATAATAATAAACAATGGAGGATTTCAATAGGGCCTGCGGACCTCTGGTTGGTTCTCAGGCCTTAACAACAACAATAATAATAATAATGATGATGATAATTAATAATAATTTCTACAGTTTCAATAGGGTCCTCTCTATAGCCTGATGTTGTTGGTGCTAAGGCCATAATACTACTAATACTACTACTACTGCCACCAATAATAATAATAATAATAATAATGATATCCATAATACTACTACTCTACAAAAATGATAATTAGTACAGTTTCCTCTCGGCCCAGTGTTGTTGGTGCTCAGGCCATAATACTACTACTACCAATAATAATAATAATAATAATAATGATAATGATGATAATAATGATAATAATAATATTAATAATAGTCGTCGGTGCTCAGGCCATAATACTACTACTGCTACCAATAATAATAATAATGATGATAATAATAATGATAATAATAATATTAATAATAGTCGTCGGTGCTCAGGCCATAATACTACTACTGCTACCAATAATAATAAAATGATGATAATAATAATGATAATAATAATATTAATAATATCTCGGTGCTCAGGCCATAATACTACTACTGCTACCAATAATAATTAATAATAATGATAATAATAATAATGATAATAATAATATTAATAATAGTCGTCGGTGCTCAGGCCATAATACTACTACTGCTACCAATAATAATAATAATGATGATAATAAAAGATAATAATAAATTAATAAATCTGTGCTCAGGCCATAATACTACTACTCTACCAATATAAAAAAGAAAAAAAAAAAAAAATAAAAACTTTTTTTTTTTTTTCCTCCTACTCTCCCATATACTACTACTCTAAATAATAATAATAATATGATAATAAAAAAAAAAAAAAAAGGGCCAGGCCAAAACACACTCACAAAAAAATATTAATAATAATGATAATAATAATAATGATAATAATAATATTAATAATAGTCGTCGGTGCTCAGGCCATAATACTACTACTGCTACCAATAATAATAATAATAATAATGATAAAAAAAATGAAAAAAAATTAAAATAGTCGTCGGTGCTCAGGCCATAGCTGGAGGGCTCCGGTCAGATGCACCCCACTTCCTTTATTGATTTCTCAATTTTAACTCCATAAACCATGATGGAGAAGTATTCTCCTTCCTCTTCTACACAGCACACTTTAAATATAACATGCAGAGAACACGATGTCTTCTTCACCTATAGACCACTAAAGCATTTATCAGCTTCTCTCAGCACTAAGAAAACACAGTTTCAAGGCAGATGCTCAGCTGTTGCTGACACCACTCGCCTAAACCAGCCAGACCTCCAACCAGTCCCTCCTCTAGCGGGCAACAGGCTAGCAGTGAAGACCGCATTCATTAGCACTTCCTAGTCAGCACCACCCAAGCACTTCACCACCTCACACACTCACCGTTCACTCCCCTTCACTCCCCCCTCAGTCTTCACTCAGTCGTTCCTCTCGTTCCTCACCTTCCTCTCCCTTCCCTCTCCTCATCTCCTCCCTTCCTCTCCCTTCCTCAGCCGTCCTCACCGGTCACTCAGCCGTTCACTCAGCCGGTCACTCACCCGCCGGTCACTCAGCCATTCACTCAGCCCTTCACCTTCACTCAGCCGTTCACTCAGCCGGTCACTCAGCCGGTCACTCAGCCGGTCACTCAGCCGTTCACTCAGCCGTTCACTCAGCCGGTCACTCAGCCGGTCACTCAGCCGTTCACTCAGCCGGTCACTCAGCCGGTCACTCACCCCTTCACTCAGCCGGTCACTCAGCCGGTCACTCAGCCGTTCACTCAGCCGGGCACTCAGCCGGTCACTCAGCCGGTCACTCAGCCAGTCACTCAGCCGGTCACTCAGCCGGTCACTCAGCCGGGCACTCAGCCGGTCACAGTGTCTTGGTGAAGGACACTGGGATCCAGGAATCCTCTGGTTACTAGACGCCTCCTCCTGATCCATACCGACTATCAATCCTGTTTCAAGGCATTTCAGGGTTGTACTTAAATATGGACGTCCAGCAGTTATGTGGTAATATTAATCAAGTTAAGAGAATTGTTATTTTCTGGTACATATAATGGAGTTAAGTATGTAAACACAGGCGCTCAGTAATACCAAGATGTTAATCCCTTGAATTCGCCACTACTTATGACACATTTATTTATTTATATTATTTGTTGAATAATGAATGGCCCGACCGACCCGCTACCAGGTACATCCCTGTGACGTAGTTTTATACACCAAAGATGGTCTGTTTATAGAAGATATACATGTTGTACTTTTTCAAAAACATGAGGTCTTCAGCTTTCACAGTCCATAAATTAACTGTAAGTTGTCCAAAATTTATAGATTATTACAAAGCATTTTAACAAGAAGAAATAGTTGTGATTAAAAGGAGGTGGTCCTGATTGATTGTGGATGTGGTCTTTTAGGTGCTTTTTCCCAGGACTGAAGAGGTTAATGAGTATTGCACAAATTAGAGTCTATGGATGCTGGAGTACAATATATAATCTTACTGACCATGAATATGTCTTTTAATATTTGTACACTACATCAGCATAGATTTTGCAGCCTTTTAAAGACTAACGGTTGATTAATGACTGATTGATTGCATTGATTTCCCTTCCTCCAGGCTGCTGTATAACTGGTCCATGTCGTTGCCGTGCAACATCGTGCTGAAGAAGGCTGTGGACAGCCTGCTGTGCTCCATGTGTCACATCCACCCCAGCTACTTCTCCCTTCTCATGTCCTGGATGGGGATCGTCTCAGTGCCCAGCGCCAGTCACTCTCAAGCCCAGCAACACCGCCTCGCCATGACCGACGACGGCAAAAAGCAGCACGACGCCAACACCAACGCTTCAGGACTTACTGATGACTCCAAGCATGCCAGACCCCCCATTAACCTGTCCGAGTCCCAGTTAACCACGCTGTCGGCTGCCTCCCAGTCTCCAGGAGCCATAGAGCAGCTTCTGGACTCGGGTTTACCGTCGCTGCTGGTTCGCAGCCTGGCCCAGTTCTGTGTTGGCCTTCTGGCCAGTGCCGACCTGCCTCTTCCTGCCGCTCAGGCTGAGAAACGACATCACCACTACCACTCACCCTCCTCATCCTCACACATTCGGACTCCTCTGGCCGCAGAGCTAGCCGCTCCAGTGCTGCGCTTCCTGACTGAAGTAGGCAACAGTCACGCCATGAAAGACTGGTTAGGAGGACCAGAGGTAAACCCGCTCTGGACGGCGCTGCTCTTCCTGCTGTGCCATTCTAGTGCCAGTGCCGGTGCTAATGCAGGCTGTCAGCCTATGGGATCCGGGTCTGCGGCCGGCCCCCCTCCATCCCAGCCTCAGGCTTCAGGGTCTCGCTTCTCGCTGGCGTCTTCTGGGCAGGCAGGAGGTCTCACCACCCAGCAGAGGACTGCTCTGGAAAATGCCACCGTAGCCTTCTTTCTCCAGTGTATCTCCTGTCACCCCAACAACCAGCGGCTCATGGCTCAGGTCTGCTCTTCTGTTCCCCCATGTTAAGATAAGGGCAAAGACTAAAGGGTTCACCAGAAATTGAGTTTTGACAACTTGGACACAGATTTGCTGATGTAATTAGTCAATAGATTGGAGACTTATTTTTCCACCCAACAGAGCCATAGAGGTTACCGTTTTAAATGACAGTATTAGTCATGTAGAAACCCTGTTAAGGCCTTGCTGGCCAATCAATGAGAAACTCTTTTCATTCAGATGTATTCATGGGTCTGTGTTGATTTTGATATGTTTTCTGGCTGCAGGTTCTCTGTGAGCTTTTCCAGTCTGCACCCCAGCGAGGCAACGTGCCCATCTCTGGAAACATCTCAGGCTTCATACGAAGACTTTTCCTGCAGCTCATGCTGGAGGATGAGAAGGTCACAGTCTTCCTTCAGTCTCCCTGTCCGGTGGGTGAAGTTCTCTGTTGTTCAGTATCTGAGAGCTGTGGCTACACACAGCCTTACAGTCAGTGCTACTAGCATGGCTGGAGACTCGTAGTCTTCTTTTATTTTCTGTTATGAACCCATTTCCTGTCAAGCATCTGCCAATCATATTGCTCGATGCTCAGTGGTGATGCAGTCTGTACAGAGTTTGTGCAGAGACATTAACATGTATCTGGGGATTAATAAAGGTTCATCTTATCTTATCTTATCTTATCTTATCTTATCTTCAGAGAACCATAATTCCTGCCTCAGAGTCATCATACATGTGTGGGGTTGTTGTCTGTCATGTCATGACTGACATGATGGTATTTATGGCAGAAGATCCCCCACGAGGTCGATAGAACTGCTCAAACTGATTGATGTAGAATTCAGCTTTGACCACAAGGGGGCAGCACAGCAGTGTTAATGTTTATTTAACGTCCCCTTAAATCATTTTTTATACTGAAGTTGCAACTGTTGGGAACTGAATAAATCAATATACATTACTAAAAATGGAGCTCCAAATTATGTTGGTACAGGAGCTACAAAAGTACAAACTACAGAAGTCATTAATTATTAATTAAATTATTGATTAATTAGATTATTAATTATTAATTATTTTGAATAATATGATTTAATGGGGCTGCATGGTGGTGCAGTGGTTAGAGCTGTTGCCTCACAGCAAGAGGGTCGCAGGTTCGATTTCTGGCTTGGGACTCTTCTGTGTGGAGTTTGTATGTTCTCCCCGTGTAAGCGCGGGTTTTCTCCGGGTACTCCGGCTTCCTCCCACAGTCCAAAAACATGGACTGCGGGAGTCTGAATTGCCCGTAGGTGTGGATGTGAGCGTGAATGGTTGTCTGTCTCTATGTTGTCTGTCTCTATGTGTCCTCTGATGGACTGGAGACCTGTCCAGGTGAACCCGCCTTCGCCCAATGCCAGCTGGGATCAGCTCCAGCCCCCCCCGACCCCTAATGGGATAAGTGGTTGACGATGAATGAATGAATGAATATGATTTAATGCGTAAGTCATCCTCAGGGCAGCACAAGAGAAAACGATTAATGAGGTCTCAGAAATAGAGTCATAAAAGATGCTAAACTATTAATGTGGAACGCTACTCTTTCCTACTTACTTACTTACTACTACTACTACTACTACTACTACTACTACTACTACTACTACTACTACTGCTACTACTATTTGGAACTAGAACCAAAAATCGTCATGTCATGAATCTGAAGCCTCTTTTCTCATCACAGTGATCTCCTCCAGCTTCCAGGTGGCTGGTGTGGAGCAGTCAGTTATATTTTAGCAGCAGCTGCCCAGACTGACATGACATTATTTATGATGGATATTTATTGTATTGAGACTTTTTCTTTCAGTTTTGGTTACCTCCTGCCTGATCCCCAGCACTACCATCAGTTCAAAGTTTTCACTTAAACAAAAGAAAGATCAACATCTGAATGCTGGAAAATACAGATGACACAACAAATCTAGATGATGTTGTCTTTCTGCTGCTAAAAGCGCCGTGACCTGGCAGACTGACAGCCGCGCTGGAGGTCAGTAATGTCGGTGTATAGTTTCGACTTTTCATAAACATTTATAGTGAGAGTGTTTGGTTCCCTCCGTCCGGTGGTTCGTCCTCCATGTTGGTCCACACTGAAGTCGCTCTCTAACTATTGGGTGAATTGCCATAGTATTAGGTTCAGATTTTCTTGTCCCTTTCAGGATAATTGGCATAAACTTTGGTGACTTTTCATCTTATGCCATCATCAGGTCAAATTTACAGTCTATCCTATACTTTGATTTATGACCAACTACCTGCAAAACTAATGACATTCCCATCAACAAGTGAATATTAGCATGATAACACATTATTTTTTTGACAGAATCAGGGCAGCTGATGGCTGATACAAGATGCCGATTTATTTATTTATTTTTTTGCAGATATCTTTGGCTGTTTTCTTTTTTCCTCCATCTGATAAAATAAAACAGCTTAATAATAACAGGTGATACAGAAATTTTCTTAACGTCAGTAAACATTTATTGAACAACACTTGGTCACGTGGTCTGTCTCTGCCGGTTGTGTCTGGACGGTTTATCTCAGTTGGACGTTGTTGTCCTCATACACCCGAACTAAGGTCAACCCTCTGGGCTTCATCTGCTCAGGTGTGCTGGTAGTTTGACTGACACCAGGGGGCGGAGCCACACCTGGTCTACAGCAGCAACACTGGGCTGCCCGCTGATGTGCCTGCTTGATAATCGACTTAATATGCTCAGATATCGGTCGACCTCTAGTGCCTGGTCCACATCTGCTGAAAAAGAACATGAAAAGGACAAACATTGATCCAGTGTATTGTTCAACTCATAAAACCCTCAGTATGTTTTAGTTGCTGATATGTCCTGTAGTGAAGCCGATGGTTATATTTTTATAACATGCTGACATGAAACCATGTTTTTTTTCTCCTGTTTTACCTTTTTTCAGTTATACAAAGGACGCATCAATGCCACCAGCCACATGATCCAACATCCCATGTATGGAGCAGGCCACAAGTTTCGCACCCTCCACCTGCCCATCTCCACCACCCTGGCTGAAGTCCTGGACCGGGTGTCTGGTATGTTTCAATCCAGGAAACTTTAACCTTTCACTAGAACGAGCTGCCATACGCAACAAAACTCAGAGCAAGAGTTTGGATTAGTGCACTGAGTGATTGTAAACCTGACAGCCAATAGAAAAAAATCAGCTGCTAGCACATGGATGAGAGCAGGCCCTCATTCTATCAGCAGACTCAAGAAACACTCTGCAAACTGCATTAAAGAAAAACGGGGGAAAGAGTCAGACTCACAGATAAGAGAGGAGGACTGGATGGAGATGTGTGAAACTCAGACAGCTACTATAAACGCAGCATCCTGGAGGGAGTTTGGATGGAAGAGTGTCTGTAGTGGAGGATGTAGTGGTGAACAGCGCTGCAGACAGGCAGGCAGAGCCAGGGCTGCCTCGATGGCAAATCATTTCCATGTTTATTGGACATTCAGGTATGGAGGTGAGGTGAGAGGTGCAACTGAGATTTATAAGATAATGGGAATGAAGTTAAAGTACTCATTCATTACGCTATACTGGGAAAAAATACCAGAAATTGTTTTACACAAAGATAAATATTAAGGGTTCAAGCCCCTTAAGGAACCCTTAACTTGACATACTGTGAACGCACGCTGTCTACTGCGTGTACTTCTT
This sequence comes from Pterois miles, assembly GCA_947000775.1. Taxonomy (NCBI): domain Eukaryota; kingdom Metazoa; phylum Chordata; class Actinopteri; order Perciformes; family Scorpaenidae; genus Pterois; species Pterois miles. The sequence goes on along the minus strand of CAMQGK010000242.1, from coordinate 1,267,750 downwards.
TTACTACACAGGTTTTCATTGAAATACTATACCGTACAGCTTGTCAGTTCTTATTTCTATAAATAAATCAGTCAGACAGAATATATCACTCTCATTTCACGCTGTTTCCTGTTCATCCAACAGACACACCCAGCATCACAGCCAAGCTGATCAACGAGCAGAAGGAGGACAAGGAGAAGAAGAATCATGAGGAGAAGGAAAAGATGAAAGCAGACAGCGGCTTCCAGGACAACTACAGTGTTGTAGTGGCCTCAGGTACGTGACTCTGCTCCGTATACACCCCCCGTCCAACGGAAAGCCAGCAGTAGCTGTGTATGTATATATAAAATTTAATCTGTATTTAATCTGGCAGTCTCACTGACATTAAGATCTCTTTTCCAAGAGAGACCTGAGAACAACAACATCATCCACACTGTGTTCCTGACGTACACTTTTTGAAAATGTCAAATGTAACCGGCAGATTTTTGTTTATCTGCTTCTGTCCTATGATCTGATTGTCAAGCACATGGCAGTGTTTTGGCATTAAACGTTCAGACTCCTAGATGTGTCATCAGTGCTTCATTTGTAAGTCAGGAGCTCAGCTGTGTGTCTGTCCGACGTAACGACACGTTGTCGCCCAGCATAACTTTAGCGATTATCCTATAAACAGTGTGTTTGTGCTACGTTAGCGTTGCCGGTGGCTTTGTGCCCACTGTAGCGTTACTTCAGCAAGTTTCTGACAGACTGTGTGTGTGTGTTGGTGGTGTTGTAGCTGAGAACGTAACTGTAGCAGACAGTGTGTGTGTGTTGGTGGTGTTGTAGCTGTAGCAGACAGTGTGTGTGTGTTGGTGGTGTTGTAGCTGTAGCAGACAGTGTGTGTGTGTTGGTGGTGTTGTAGCTGTAGCAGACAGTGTGTGTGTGTTGGTGGTGTTGTAGCTGTAGCAGACAGTGTGTGTGTGTGGTGGTGTTGTAGCTGGAGCAGACAGTGTGTGTGTGTTGGTGGTGTTGTAGCTGTAGCAGACAGTGTGTGTGTGTGGGTGTGTGTGTGTGTGTGTGTGTGTGTTGGTAGTGTTGTAGCTGCGACGCAGGGTGGGGGGGTGTAGCTGCGATCGTAGCTGTAGCAGACAGTGTGTGTGTGTTGGTGGTGTTGTAGCTGTAGCAGACAGTGTGTGTGCGTTGGTGGTGTTGTAGCTGTAGCAGACAGTGTGTGTGTGTTGGTGGTGTTGTAGCTGTAGCAGACAGTGTGTGTGTGTTGGTGGTGTTGTAGCTGTAGCAGACAGTGTGTGTGTGTTGGTGGTGTTGTAGCTGTAGCAGACAGTGTGTGTGTGTTGGTGGTGTTGTAGCTGTAGCAGACAGTGTGTGTGTGTTGGTGGTGTTGTAGCTGTAGCAGACAGTGTGTGTGTGTTGGTGGTGTTGTAGCTGTAGCAGACAGTGTGTGTGTGTGTGTGTGTGTGTGTGTGGGGTGTTTTTGTAGTTTTTTTCTCCCTTCTGTGCGCGGGGGGGGGGGATTACAGACAGTGGTGGGTTGGTGGTGTTGTAGCTGTAGCAGACAGTGTGTGTGTTGGTGGTGTTGTAGCTGTAGCAGACAGTGTGTGTGTGTTGGTGGTGTTGTAGCTGTAGCAGACAGTGTGTGTGTGTTGGTGGTGTTGTAGCTGTAGCCAGTGTGTGTGCGTGGTGGTGTTGTAGCTGTAGCAGACAGGTGTGTGCGTTGGTGGTGTTGTAGCTGTAGCAGACAGTGTGTGTGTGTTGGTGGTGTTGTAGCTGTAGCAGACAGTGTGTGTGTGTTGGTGGTGTTGTAGCTGTAGCAGACAGTGTGTGTGTGTTGGTGGTGTTGTAGCTGTAGCAGACGGGGGGTGGTGGTGTGTACTGTAGCAGACAGTGTGTGTTCAGTTTATCTTATATTGTCGGTGGATAAATGCTACGAGGCTACAAGCTACAACTCCTCAGCTGGAAGTCGTTGATGAGCCGTTCCTCTGTGTTTTTCTCAGCTTTTTAATTAATCATTACTTCTTTTAACCCTTTAACCGATAGCGTCAGTCAGCTAAAGTGCTTACTCTCGGTTATCAGTTAAATGGTTAATTATTAACATCCCTATTGTAGAGTTAAAAAGCACCCAAGTATTGTGATGGGATGAAATGTGGAGATAAGCATGACGACCCAGCCCTAACTTTGACGAGAAGCAGCCTAACAGGCCGGCGATGTGTCCGTTTGTCTGTCATCAGGCTTGAAGTCCCAGTCCAAGCGAGCTCTTTCCACCCCCCCCAGACCTCCATCGAGGAGGGGTCGCGTGATGAGCGAAAAGTTGACTGCTACGTCTGGTGTGGACCCTTCAGCGAAGACCATCAGTGTGCCTGTCTTCCACCTCTACCACAAACTGCTTCCAGGTACAACACATACAAGTACAAGATTAACATCCCCTCTCACATCTGGCAGCATCTGGAAGCAGAACATTGGTTTCAATCAGTGAAGTGACTTTTTGCGTTTTCCCGATCCTCCCTTCCAGGTCAGCCCCTCCCATCTGACATGACCCTGGCTCAGCTACTGACACTCCTGTACGACTGCAAGCTGCCACAGGGCTACCAGTCTATCAACCTGACAGTCAAACTGGGCTCCAAGGTTATCTCTGACCCGGGCCTGTCCAAGACGGACTCCTTCAAGAGGCTACGCACTGAGAAAGGTACCAAAAACGGCTCTGCAGTACTTGTTCTCATGTTTAAATCATATTTTGACTTTATATATTTACTCAAACTTCACAGGTAAGACCGCTGACAACATCTAAATGGACAGATTGACTTTATCGTCCACCTCAGTGGAAATTTGTCTCTCCAGATACAACATAAACATAAAATACACATAACACAACACATCATAAAAACATACAAAGATACAGTACAGTATACAGTTTACAATAGTGCAATGGGCACATAACAGCAAGTAATATAAATAATAAAAAGAGCACATGTAATAAAATAAGTGTTTTCTAGTGGAGTGTTATACGTGTTTAGCATGTAAAAATAAAGAAAGAAAGAAAGATATTCCTTTATTAGTCCCACAGTGGGGAAATTCAGTTTTACACTCTGTTGTTCACACAGTACAGTTCACACAGTACATATACATGTCAATGGAGAGATGTCAAGTGATGGGGCTGCTCCTGACAAGCGCCCAGAGCAGTTGGGGGTTTGGTGCCTTGCTCAGGGGCACCTCGGCAGTGCCCAAGAGGTAAACTGGCACCTCTCCAGCAACCAGTTGGTCTTGGTCCATGGGGATTTGAACCCGGGTCCTCCACATCCTAACCCAAGTCCTTATGGACTGAGCTACTGCCGCCCCATCAAAAAGACTCATCAATGTTCCAGCTGATGCTTGAGACATTAAATCGGTGGCCAGATGGTCAAACTCTCCAAACAGTGGATGTGAGCTTCCTTCGCTGCAACACTCACAATCTTTGAGAGCTTATCTTTGCTCTTAGCACGTACCACGCTGTCATGTTAGATGACAAAATGCTTTCAACCAGGCTTCTGTACACCACTTCAATTATATGTGTTTAGAGCCAAAGCTCCTCAGGCTACCTGATCAAAAACAAGCACTGATTGGCTCTTAAAAAGCTTTCATTAAAAGGTAGGGTCTGATCAGTAGCTGGGTCAAAGTACCTGACAAAGGTCTCCTGCTCCAGTGGTATTAACCAGGAGATTATTTCACATCGGCAGTGAGGTTCACACTAACTTATTTTAAGTGAAAGAGGAGTCAGCATGAACAACAACCTTTATTAGTCCCACGAGGGGAAATTCAATTTTTACACTCTGTTGTGAGTGCCCAAGAGGTAAACTGGCACCTCACCAGTTCACACTCAGTTCTTGGTCCATGTTGGGCCTACAGACTGAGCTACTGCCGCCCCCAAAGAAAGGAAGTCATATGACTGACGGGTATGTCATGGAGCGTGTGGTACTGGAAATGACATATTACAGATTTTGCACCACTTCCTGTGTCCACTACGTGGCACAGAAGAACACGCACTAATTAACATGTCATGTTGCTGTATATCATTTGTACAACAGATTGACACACAAGGCTGACTTCCTGTCAGTAGGTGGCGCTATGACTATAAATATGGGCATGTCGATGTCGTCAAGCATGGACTCTTATCCAGCATGTCAAATCTGGAGCAGACTGGACAATATAAAGTCCAGTTAAAACAGCTTCCTGTGACATGGAGAAACATGCAAAATTTGAGATTGATCAGTTGAAATCCTCTAGGAGGAGTTTTGGAAAGTTCAATACCTCTAAAATGTGTGAAATGGTGTATTGGTGTTGACTATTCAATCCCACTATAGTGTCACATCAGCTAAAGGGCTGTGAAAAATAAATGAAAAACACAAAATTCAAACTATCCAACTTCTTGTTGGGCAGAGCTAATGAAATCCAAAAGGAAACAAAAATTCATGAATATGGGAGCAGCTGTGTTCCAGCTGAAGTCTTCCATGCATTAGGGGGCGCTATGGAGCCCGCGAAGCATGCATGGACCCAATCGCTGTATATTCTCTGTGTTCACAGCTTTTGATGTATATGTCAGGTTTCTTGAGTTTTCAAGTATATCGAGAGCATCAAAAATGTGTTCAAAGGCTAAAAGTAATTAGAGGGCACTATAGAGCCGTGCCACATCCAAGCCCAGTGGCAACATCACATCCCATACATCTCTGTTTTATTAGAAGGTACCTCATCTCTAGACTACAGACTGGATCTACAGACTGTCAGACTAGGCGTGTAAAGTGCAGTATTATTATCGTATTGCTGGAGATGTATCTGAGAGCGGCGCTGGCAGCGACCCGGCTGCTCGCCCTCTCTCATCCCGGCTCTCTAAGCTCTGTGTACCCCGCTGTGGCCTGGCAAAGGCAGCATCAGAATCAGCATCAAAATATGAGGGTCCCCAGGGACCTCCATTCTGTCGGCACAGTAGCTTTATATTTTGATGTTGATAAAATGTCCTCTGGTTCATTTTGCGGCTGCAGTGGCTGCAGGGGGTTTCAGAAAAACAAAATTAAAAAAAGCAATAAAAAAGTGGTGTGAAAGTAGAAACAGAATCAGCTTTTGGAGAAACACAACCCAGTGTGATGCTGCGGTGGCCAGTCAAGTAACTGGTGATCCAGTGCCATTCAACCCAGCTGTGACGCCAAACGACGTTAATCATTGCAGTCAGTGGGCCATTAAAGTGACTCTGACCCTGAATCACAGCAACGCCTCATCTGGTGTGAACGCAGCCTCACTCTCTGATCCAATGAGACGGATAATAAAGTGAACGCTGTTGCTGAAGGACATTCAGTGAGGACGGGTTGTTGCTGGGATCAAACTGCTGACCCTCCTTTAGACAGAAGGCAACACTGCCGGTTCGTAGACGTGGTTCCTCTAGGACCGGTTATATTTAGCTGTCTGATTCTGCAGGCTCCAGAGTCAGCATTAGCTTGGAGTCATTTTTAACATCAGTGTCTTGTTTTGATGATCTCAGCACTGGTGAGTCTGCAGAACTGCTCTGATACCTTCTGTCCATTGGCCATGTCCTGCCCACGATCCATAGTTTCCATTTTTAAAACTGCAGTCCCTCATTTGATTGGATGGATGGATGGTTGGGTAGTTTAGTATCATAGACCACATACTGTCAAGGTCGAGGCAGATGACCACTCACCCAGAGCCTGGTTCTGCCCAAGGTTTCTACCCGTTAAAGGGGAGTTTATTCTCACCACTGTGGCATAACAGTGCATGCTCATGGGGGATCTCATGTTGGCTCTCTAGATCATGGAGTTGAGTCTAGACCTGCTCTGTATGAAAAGCCTCTTGACATCACTTCTGTTATGATGTGATGGTGTATAAAAATAATTTGAATTAAATTGAAGGACATACATCATCAGGTGTTTTTTGTCCTCAGGTGCACATGAAGTACTGACGATAATGATGGCTCTGTCTACAGCCCACTGAGTGTAGCAGTGAGCCAGCAGCCAGAGGAAACCCTTGCAGCCCCTTGCATTTCCATTTCTGTTGTTTTTTTCTCATTCTGATCATATCACTGAGTGTCTAAGACATGGTCCTGAACATCTGTGACTGGACCAGCCTTACAGTAATACACAGGTTTATAGTGTACTGCATATTGTCTGAATATTAAACCACTGGATATTTTAAGGAGTGCAGAGGGCGTGGACACTTGTTCACTTGACCCATAGTGGTTACAGCCCTCCATGAAAGAAGCTTACATTCAGGTTTGGGTCTAAACCTTCCCCTGACACCCCCATGTTGTTCTTCAATCCTGACATTCCCAAAATTAGGCTGTACGGTTGCCCCTTTCCTTCCAATGAACTTGAATAAACCACTGCATTGTTAAATGTGCCCAGACACTGACCATTACCTTTTTTAACCCAAATGTCTTTCCTCTCTGAGGCTGCTGAAGTCAGATCACCTCATTACATGAACTGTAGAGATCAGACACCCAGTCGGTGTAATGCCCAGGTCTGCTCCATATAAACAGCTGATGAAATTATCATTATAGAAATCCAAGATGATATCAAATAGAAATTTAATAATTTCAGACAGACAACAGAGCCTCAGTAGTTTTCAGTAATCTTCTAATACTGTGCATATATTACTAGGTTTGGGGTGGTGTGTGGGGGTGTTGAATTAAAGCAAATAAATCCATTACAGTTTCTTATAGTGAATAGTAGTGAATATGAACATTAAAGTTTTGATCAATTATGTAGCCCGTCTGAACACATTAGCGGCACATTTTCTCTTGTTTCCACCCGTTCCACATCCCAGTAGTAGATAGTATGCTGTACAGAATATTGCATGTGTCATGTCATGAATTTTCATTTAGGTGATGGGACCCTTCTCACTGACTGTAGGTTACAAACAAATACAGACCGTGCGTGAACATACAACAGGTTCTCTGTTTGCTGTCCTTTCAGTGGACCACTGTGACATGCTGAACAGCTGTCCTGAGGACGAACCAATGACACCCAGTGAAGAATGTCTGGACGCCGCCACTGACGAGTCCCTGCTGGAGACCAACCCCATCCAGTCCCCGCTGCAGGTCTTTGCAGGCATGGGTGGCCTGGCCCTGATCGCGGAGAGGCTGCCCATGCTCTACCCCGATGTCGTTCAGCAGGTGTGACTCATGGCCTGCCACAGACAATGAAATCTAATGAAAAACTCCAAAGTTATAGTGTATATGCACTGTTAAAAACAAATGAAGGGAGCACTTAATGATCCCAGTACAACACCAGGTCAGTTAAACTTCTGTGATCTGTGCATCTAGGGAGCACAAGTGATTGTGATGACTCTTTTACTATTTTCTGGTATTTATAGACCAAACGAGTAATAATGAAAGTAACTGGTGGATTAATTGATAATGACGGTAATCGTTGGTTCCATATGAAGTGGAAGAGTTTTGTATCTTACATGTCCAGGATATAGAGCCTCCTCTCCCTCAGGCTTTGAATTGGCCACATCATGACTGCAGAGTTTCTGCTCTCCTAAATCCAGCTGTCAGCATTGTCTCATATTTACTCTCAGCTTTGCCCAGTGACCCTCTGTTCTCCCGGATGCTTGTTCACAGGTCAGTGCCCCAGTGGTGCCCTCCACCACACAGGAGAAGCCCAAGGACAGCGACCAATTTGAATGGGTAACCATAGAGCAGTCGGGCGAGCTGGTGTATGAGGCGCCAGACTCCATTGCCGCAGAGCCGCCGCCCATCAACAAGCAGCAGTCTCAGTCGTCCTCGTCGTCCTCGTCCTCCGTGCAGACCATGTCGCCCATCCCTGCCCACTCGCTGGCGGCTTTCGGCCTGTTCCTGCGCCTGCCGGGGTATGCGGAGGTGCTGCTGAAGGAGAGGAAGCACGCCCAGTGTCTGCTGCGCCTGGTGCTGGGCGTCACAGACGATGGAGAGGGCAGTAAGTCTGAGAGCACCACACAGCTGGCAGCACGGGCCTTCACTAAGGTCACACCCAGTGTCGAGAAAATGGTTAAAAAAAGGTTTCACACATACAGAATTGTTCATCCTCTGCTTGTCTTTCTTGTATCTGATCCTCTTGTCTTGAATATTAATAATGTCCGTTAAAGTTCAACCTTGTAACAACCCCTACTTCTGCTCATAAGAGAGATGGTCTGATATTAATCTTATATACAGAGTTAGGCAGTAACGCTGCTGTAAGTCGCGTTACTTACAGCTGTTTTCAGAAGTATCACGTAGTGTGGTAGCGTCCACACAGACTACATTTTCCCGAGGATTTGTGAAGCTGAAGCACAGCGGAGTTTTCTGCTGTGGATCAGTAAGTGATGTGTATACGTGTGAGTATAGTATGTGTAGCTGTCAGCAACACATCTGTATGACGGTGACGTCACATACCAATCCTCGGACTGATGCCTACGACGTCTCTGCTGCAGGGAATAATGACACTCAGGCTTATGTTTACTTGATGGACAGGTGGTGGAGGGTGAGGAGGGACAGGAGCTGGTCTCAGGGAGTTGCTGCGGTCGCGTACACATGGTCACCAAAGTGTGGATTGGTAGTTGAATGCACTGTACAGTGCATTGTAATTTATTTTTTATTATTAATTCTATAATATTTTAGACATTTATTGATTACGTCGGTTGACCTGGAATGAAGTTCTTCAGTCTAAAAAAAATAAAAATATTTCGATGTAGTAGGACTAGTTGTCCCGTTGCGGAGCTCAGCTGGCTCCCTTTCTCTGGGGAGTAGCTTCATTTAATGGAGACTAACTGGTAGCTTAGCTCACCTGGCAGATGCTCCGCCTCCTTTCAGTGCTCCTGATGGAATTTGATTCCACGCTGACTGAAGAAAACCAACCAATCACAGCTGAGGAGTCGATCACTGCTGGTGAAGCTCGTGACCTCCGATCAGATGCTCAAACTCTGATCAAATATGAGACAACATTCTGTCGCTGTAATGCATATGTCTCACCTCCGATGCTTTCCGAGCTCTCCCAACACTTCGTTATTATTTCTCCCTGATGCTGCGTTTGTTTTCCAGTCAGTCAGTGATTGATATCAGAGCATCTTTTCCATCTTGTTAAGTGATACAGGTCACTCAGCAGCTAGACAGGCACATATGAAATATTAACTGTGCTTTGGCATCCTGTTAGGTCATATCCTGCAGTCTCCATCAGCCAACGTGTTGCCCACACTGCCGTTCCACGTGCTGCGAGCGTTGTTCAGCAGCACCCCTCTGACCACCGATGACGGCGTTCTGCTGCGCCGCATGGCTCTGGAGATTGGAGCCATCCACCTCATCCTGGCCTGCCTGTCAGCTCTCAGCCACCACGCCCCCCGCAACCCCAACGCCAGCTCCAGTGTGTCTGAGGTGTGACGCACGCACACAGACACACAGACACACACAGAGAGACACACACAGAGAGACGCACAGAGAGACACACAGAGAGACACACACAGAGAGACGCACACAGAGAGACGCACAGAGAGACACACACAGAGAGACACACACAGACAGACACACACAGAGAGACACGCACACAGACACACACAGACAGACACACAGAGAGACACACACAGAGAGACACACACAGAGAGACGCACAGAGAGACACACACAGAGAGACACACAGACAGACAGACACACACAGAGAGAGGCACACAGAGAGACACACACAGACAGACACACACAGACAGACACACACAGAGAGACGCACACAGAGAGACGCACACAGAGAGACGCACACAGACAGACGCACAGAGAGACACACACACACACACACACACACAGACACACACAGAGACACACACACAGAGACACACACAGAGAGACGCACAGAGAGACGCACAGAGGGCACACACAGAGACGCACACAGACACACAGACGCACACACAGAGACGCACACAGACACACACAGAACACACACAGAGACACACAGAGACACACACAGACACACACACAGAGACACACAGACACACAGAGACACACACAGAGACACACAACACACAGAGCACACAACACACACACAGACACACACAGAGACACACAGAGACACACACAGACCACAGACACACACAGACGCACACAGACACACACAGACACACAGAGACACACACACACAGACACACACAGAGACACACAGACACACACACAGACACACACAGACACACACAGACACACACAGACACACACACAGACACACACAGAGACACACAGACACACACAGAGACACACACACACACACACACAGTAGCTCCCTAACCTTTATCTGTTTCTGAAAAGTCCTCAGTGTTTGATTTGACTCCAGCTCTGCTGTTTGAATGTGGGGCCTTGACTACAGAAAAAGAAGACAAACACTAACTAATCTAATTAGCTAGCTAATCTAGCTAATCTGTCACTTTGCCTGAATGATTGTTTAGTTGTTCACGCTGATGGAGAAACCATGATATAAGGCTCTCTGCCTCGTTGGTTTTTACTTCTTACCACCCTACAACTGTCCTGCCCATTGAACTGGCTGAGAAGATTTCCATCGAGTCATCTGCAGGCCTCTGCAGACTGACTGTGGCAGGACGAGGTGCCAGCTGCTGCCACAATCTGGTCCAGTCTTATTCCAGCCCAAACAACTGTTGGACTTTTAGGTATCACAGAAGCCCAAAAAAGTCAAGTTGAAAAACATGAACTGCTATAAATCTGACTTTGTGACAAACATAGCAGGTTTAATTTTACGAAGTAAATAGCCCTGTAATAAGTGGGGTAATGTACAGCTAGCGGGTCACTGTGAAATAAAGCCCGTCAGGGTGACGTAAGACCCCTCTGCTCCACGTCGAGGTTAATTTCACAACAATGACCTGCTCGCTGTACATTATCCCTCACTGATTGCACATAGTCACCCTGCAATGACTGCTGTGAAAAGGGCATGTCACACCAGTTTTAACTTCCTCTCACTGGCTATGTGTCCCTGTGAGATCAGGCTGTAAACTGTAAATCACATTCCATTCATACATGCCTGATCTCCTCAAACCTCATGCTCCAACAAGACTGTCTGCCCTCAGAATACAGAGAAGCAGCTAATTATAGGTTATCCTATCGACTGAGAAAATCCATATCATGCATCCCTGAAAATATGTTTTATAACAGATCAGATATGACAAAATATCATCCTTAACATTAAAGTAGGTTCTTCTGAACCAGTTCTCTGGTGTTTGTTGTTGTGGTGACATATCCAGTCTCATGCCAGCTCTCCGGACCCCCTCTGGATTTATGGAGTACGGATCATGGAGCCGATGACTTGAACGCGAGCCAGTGACTTGTCACTGTGGCAGTGGCTGACCTGTTATGTACTATGGGAGCACAGACCTGAAAATAAGACGGACAGAAAACATCAACTCTTGATTTAACGTCTTATAGCTTTCACTTTTATCCAGGTTTTTACTCCATATTACCATCAAAAACAATCCCATGACCCTCTTTTTTGCTAATTTTCCAGCATGTTCCAGGACAAAGGAGGCTTTACCTTCATTTTGAAGGACAGTGTGGATATCTGTAGGCTCAGCTCAAGTTACCAGTGTGCAGTGCAGAATTTCACCCCTCATTCAAATGCAACCTTTGCCTTATTACCCAGCCGCCATTTTAATACACTGGGAACCACTTTCTTTAAAAACATATAAGGGAAATCTAAAATATATTATGAGAAAGTGATCAGAAATCCCAGACCCATCCTTCTAATCCTGCTCATTATCTCACGTTTGTGTCTGTGTTGACAGCCGCAGATATCCAACTGTCACGGTGGAGGGACCAGTGAGGAGCAGCAGCTGTACTGGGCTAAAGGAACTGGTTTCGGTACTGGATCCACAGCCTCGGGCTGGGATGTGGAGCAGGCCCTCACCAAACAACGGCTAGAAGAGGAACACGTCACCTGTCTACTGCAGGTAAGTCCACCCATCTGTGTCACATCATTTTAGAGCTATGGTGGCTTCACAGAGTAGTTCACAAACGTAACCTTGTCAACGTCAACACATTGAGTTATATCACAAATAAAATGATATTAGAGCTTTGGTGGCTGTGTTTCCCATCGTAGCTCAGCAGCTGAGGGTTAAGGTGTTGACGTTAGGCTAAGGGTTAGGATTAGGAAACTAACTTAAACTTAGGGTTAGGGTCAGTCTCAAAAGTCATGGAAACACAACATTGTGTGTGTGGTGTGTATAATTTCTGTCTCTTTAGCTACCTGCATACACACATGTATACACACACACACACACACACACAAGATAATTTTAGTTGCATACGTTTGCTCCGTTGCTTCATAATTCAGTCGCCATGGCCCCTTGTGGAAACCAGGAAAATATCATGTATTTTCCCCCACAGGGCAAACATGAGAAAATGGATCAATATGGTGGAAAATAATATGAACTACTATTCAGCAGCCGGGGCTTTAGATTGGAAGGCTGATGATACAGGAAGGCGTGGTTGTTTTTCACTCTTGTGGTTGTGGGATCGAAACGTTTGGGTTTTACTGGCTTTCAGTGGGGACATTTTTGTCCTTAAGGGTCTCGGTGTATATTTTGGCTTCATTGTTTACGATGGATTTTTCGAGATGAGTTTGAACTTCCAGAATTCAAAGGAAAACTCATAACTTTGCCAAACTGTTTGCCATATGAATTAACAGACAAAATTATCAAAGAAATCAAAATGAAAATGGCAAAAATGTTCCTAGTGAGGCACAAAAGTTAAACAAGGCAGACGTTTTATTGTAATAATTAGTCTCACTGTATGTATATATTGTTTTGTTCACTAGGTCTTGGCAAGTTACATCAACCCAGCAGGATCCAGCAGCTGCCACAGCGCCGACGCCTCCTCAGCAGACATTAGAGCCCACAACAGCTCAGCTCTGCCGGCGGTGCTGCAGGAGCTGTTGAGCCAGTCCTGCCTCATCCCCGCCATGTCCTCCTACCTGCGCAATGACTCAGGTAGGCTCCTTGTTTTTACAGGTGAACGGTCAGACGCATAAACTCAAAGAGGCAGCACTGTGACAGCTAGCTCTTCGGCGCCCCACATTTTACCTGAGGTACCACTGGTTGGCTTTAAAGCTCTGTGTGTTTCAGTAGAACAGAGTCATCACAGAGCACAAGGCAGAACAGGTCGAAAACGTTTCTACTATAAAAAACAGACACCTGCCAAACTGCAGTGGACATTCAGTCAGACCAGGTGACATTCCTGACAACGTTTTCATTCCCTGTATTTCACTGGGCATATAACAGTGTTTCTGTGCCTGATGGGGATGAACCGGATTGTCCATCTAAAACAGGAGGAACTCCAGTGACAAAGATAGTATGGGTCACAAAACCAGCACATGACCAAAGGCGTCAATTCAACAGTCACACCCATGTCACACACACACGACTGAAAGCTGAAATCGATCATCTTTCCTTGACAACTGAGCAAGATCAGTCTGCCAATGAAGTCTGTGTCGTATGGTGGAAAGCTCCAGAAGTTGAGGGTTATTGGACTTTGAGTTGAGGCGTTTTGTCGACAGCTATTAAATGGTTCGATAACTGGATTAGAATCAAAGAAAGTTAGTTTGTGCCAGTGCTACCACTGACAGTGGGATGGCCTGTATTTTTATTATTCTGTTTTAGCGATAGATATGACAGCCGAGGAATCGCGGCTCTTTGAAAACAGACCTGAGTATTTAGGCTATTCATGGGTGGCTCTTAGAATCTGATCAATATTTCATCAGCGCTGTCTGCACCCCGGAGCACAGAGGAGAGGGCCGGACTACCGACACTCGGTGGTCAGCTGGGGAGCGTTCGGAGCCGTCGAAAATATCAGCCGATCAAGTAGGATAAAAGAACTGCAGCACAGAGTGTCGGTAGTTTTCAGTAATGTCTTCGAATACTGTGCATATATCACCAAGTAGGGTTTTAGTTTCCATACAGTGAACAGGACTTTATTCATTTATTTATGATTTATTTTTGAAAGATGCAGTATACATAGACGAGCTGAAAACAACTATCAGACGCTGCCTTCAGTGCGCACGGTGGCGCACGGCCTTCTCGGCACATCTTCACCTCATATGAAGTGTGTAAAAAGGCAAAGTCTGGAAGTAAAGCCACAACACAGCATACACTTCATATCCTCATTATCCGTCCTAATAATAATACAGGCCAAGTTCACTCTAATAAAACTTAAATTCAGAAATAAAGAGTGTTCACCTATCAAACTTTTGTTTTCAGATTATATCCAGAGTGTGTGACGGGCTGGCACTGGTTGTTCCCAAAGGGAAACCTGTTTCTACAGCCAGTACAGAAAAACTCAGAGATATCCACGCAGCAGCACATAGCAACATACAGAAAAACAGATCAAATAGCTCACAAGCAGCTCAGAGTCTGAATGAATGAACTGGCAGGTCCTGGCTGTGAGGCAGGTTGTTCAGGGACTGCAGAAGGATCAAAGCTCAAAGCTGGGTCCAGTAGAAAGGTGTCCATCGCAGCGTGGCCACAGACACCTACGGTTGGTCTTCCTCTCAGTCGTTGCTGCGGTAAAGAACCGTCGATCGGCGGGCTACGTTGACTAGTCATGGTTGACTGTGGCCGTGTCGTGGACGGCACACGAGGCTGATCCATGTGCACGCATTTCCGAGTTGATTTGGGATTTATAAAAGGGAAACTGCATACTGAGAGGCGTACACATGGTTTTAAAAATCTAAATATTTTTTGGCGTATGCACAGTTTGTCATTTGTACTGAAATATTAAGGGTGGATTGTATGCAGTGTTTTATAAATGAGGCCTCTGGATATTATCAGAGACCAGAGTGTGGATTAAAGCCGCTCTCTAAGGTGGCTGTGAGGGTTCATCAGTCAAATGGTCCACGAGAACCCCAAGTGGTCTGGGACCGGGTGTTTTGGTCCACACCAGAGTACGACTGCTGCGTTCACAACAGTCCAAATGAACCACCGTACCAGGGGCTGAACCGCAAAGGGCTCAGTGTTGGCTTGTGAAAGCGCCCATATCTTAACATGGCAGCAGCGTGCACACACCTGTGTCTGTGCACCGTTTCACGGGGTCTGTTTTTTCTGAGTGTCCATACCCCATCTCATGATCTGACCCTCTGCTATTCATCTGTTGCTGACCTTTGATGCTGAGATGGTGGATTTGGTCGACTGTGGTGTCTGAGCTCAGTGGTAACTGCAGGCTAGCCTCTATCGACTCCTTAATGACAGGGGAAGCTGTGTGTGTGCCTGTAAGTACAGCATGAGTGGTGGAGATGATGGATTTAAATGAAACAGCAGATGGCGCTGCAGCGTCGTAGACTGAGGCCGAGGTTGTGCATGTCGCACACTGAAGTCCCAGTAGTATAAGTTTAATGAGTCCAGGTTTGTCAGAGACACCGTCCAGTCAGAATGCGTTTTTATACTAATGATAAGACTGAGTTCTCCTCATGCCAAACGTTGTTTAGCGAATGGGATCAAAGTGGATTGGAATGGTTTTCAGAGTGAGGCCTCATTGATAAGAGCTTGTTGTCCTCAGTACAGTATCATATCATACTGTTACGGTATATAGCAGACCTGGACATTATACAGCTTTCGGGATGGTTCTGCCCGGCCCGGCAGGTCTCAGACAAACCACATAATTTTACTTAAGAAGCTAAAAAAAACAGTAAACAGCTTTTGTTTTGAAGTGCTGGTGTGTTGTCAGTGAGCTTCTTCCTGTCACACTGATGTAAACTGACTGAGTGATGTTTGAAGCAGCGTCTCCTGCTGAGGAGACTCGGCTGTAATAAATCAACAACTGATTAGTTTTTCAGAGGTTGGTGGTAAAGCTGTGAGCTTAGTTTACAACAAACATGTCTGTATTCAAAGAAATCAACTAGAACGTCACTTTGAGACAAAACCTGCAGAAAGATCCAGAAAGCTGTCTGGAGATGAGAAGGAGAGGACAGCCGAGGGGCTGCTGGCTGAGATACTTTTTTTTTCTAAGGGTTAATGTTGAAAATGAAAACAAGAATGTGAGGGAAAGAAAACAAGGGAATGTTGAGAAAGAAAACAGGGAATTAGGGAAAGAAACAAGGGAAGAGGAAGAAGGGAGAAAAAGGAGGGGGAAGAAACAAGAAGGAAGAAAACAAGGGAAGGAAGAAACAAATTTGAGGAAGAAAAATAAAGGATTAATGTTGAGGAAATGAAAATCTAAAGCTGCAGGACCCTAGGGAAAAAATCAGGAGGAGAAATCGAAGGGTTAATGTTGAGGGAAATGATAAATCTAAGGGTTAATGTTCAGGGAAATGATAAATCTAAGGGTTAATGTTGAGGGAAATGATAAATCTAAGGGTTAATGTTGAGGGAAATGATAAATCTAAGGGTTAATGTTGAGGGAAATGATAAATCTAAGGGTTAATGTTGAGGGAAATGATAAATCTAAGGATTAATGTTGAGGGAAATGATAAATCTAAGGATTAATGTTGAGGGAAATGATAAATCTAAGTGTTAATGTTGAGGGAAATGATAAATCTAAGGATTAATGTTGAGGGAAATGATAAATCTAAGGATTAATGTTGAGGGAAATGATAAATCTAAGGGTTAATGTTGAGGGAAATGATAAATCTAAGGGTTAATGTTGAGGGAAATGATAAATCTAAGGGTTAATGTTGAAGGAAATGATAAATCTAAGGGTTAATGTTGAGGGAAATGATAAATCTAAGGGTTAATGTTGAGGGAAATGATAAATCTAAGGGTTAATGTTGAGGGAAATGATAAATCTAAGGGTTAATGTTAAGTTCAATGTTAAGTTTAGTTCAGGGAAACATTCCTCCCCTAACCAGTCAGTCCTATATGGCTCATAGATCCTCTATATAAAGTCATTTTATTAATAATCTGCTGCTTGGAGGGATTTTCAGGGTAGTAAATGCTGAACAATCAGACTAACAGTATGTGTCCTATAGTGATAAATACAGGCGACGTCTGACAGTATTTGTTTGGTCCAAACCTGGTGCAGCTGTAACCAGCTCTGTTTGCTGAAGTAAAGCCTTGCTCTCAGTCAGGTAGACCTCTGGCTGAGTGAAGAGCTTCCAGCAGAGCTGTCAGTGCACACACAGGGCTTTAGTGGGCTGAACAGGGCAGGTCAGTCCATCGCTTCTGTCCTGCCTCGGCTCCTCAGGCCATTGCTGCTGATTAGTGCTGGGCTGACCCTCTGTGCTCTATAAAACTACTCTCGTCACAGCCACAGAGGGAGCAGAGTAGTGGTACTTTAGCCCACTAAGGTAGGTACCGTATTTTTCACACTATAAGGCACAGTAAGAGAAACAAAGATAAGTCAAACTTTATTCAATTCATTTAATAACTCAATAATTTCAATAACTCTCAACAGTTTTCAGATGTAACACATGAAATACTAAACAACACTCTCACTTTTCAGTTTATTCCTCGTCCACAAACCCATCAGATCCTTCATCATCAGTGTCTGAGTTAAACAGCTGGGAGACTTTCGGTGAGCCTTATAGTCTGGTAAATACAGTACTTCAGGAGCCGATCATAGCGGACATTAGGCGGGGTTCACCCATCACAGCACACATGGAGACAGACACCATTCACACCTGCAGGACGTTTAGAGTCGTCAGTTAACCTGCATGTCCGTGGACTGTGGGAGGAAACAGGAGGACCTGGAGAAAACCACACTAACACAGGAGAACATGTAAACTCCACACAGAAGGAGCCCAAGCCAGATTCGAACCTGTGACCCTGTTGCTGCGAGGTGACGGTGTAACCACTGCACCACCGTTCAGCCTGAAGGTCACGTTATTCTGTCAAAACTATATTCTGCACTTATTCTCTCTTGCATATGATGCTGCCACGTAGTCACCAGCTATCTGGATTCACTACAGAAACTATTCACATCACAGTTTAAGTAACTCAACAC
Organism: Pterois miles; assembly: GCA_947000775.1. Classification (NCBI taxonomy): domain Eukaryota; kingdom Metazoa; phylum Chordata; class Actinopteri; order Perciformes; family Scorpaenidae; genus Pterois; species Pterois miles. Next base: position 1,249,876 of record CAMQGK010000242.1, on the reverse strand, counting down.
TAAATTCACCGTTTTAATGCAGTAATAATACAGCCATTTTATTACACCCTCAACTGACTGTTTTTCCTTGCTATGGTTATTATTTGCTCTTTCCAGAGAAAACTCAGTAATGAGTAATTTGAAACTGTTGGGTTGTCTCATATTGTGGTGCTCCATCTGGCTGAGCCATAAAATCTCTACCATTTACCAGGAATAAAGAAGCAGAAGAAGAAGCATGAACATGGAGGGTTTCCTTCCCCGTCCCCTTTTACCTTAAACTGGCTACAGGTGTGGTGATCCGGCGGTAGAATCCTAATTCAGTCATTATCCAGAGATCCAGGCAGACCCGGCCTGTGACAGTTTGTTAGATCAGGCCCTTTTTGTGTTGAGTTTGGATAGAAGTGACAGTTTGGCCTCCCAGGCATCATCAGCCCAGAACCGGCTAGCGCTGAATGTGTGAATGTGCCTAATGCTGCTGGGTTGGTTCAGTCTGCAGGAGGATCTGTGTGTGCTGCCGTGTGTCCTGGTCTCATGATTAAATAACAGCTGATAAAAGGCATTGTGAGTGTTGTAATTGCTCCTCATTATCTGGTAAATGGCTCTGATACACACTTACATGTGTGTGTGTGCAACATGAGCTTTATAGCCTCTTGTCTGATTATGTATCACCACATGCTCAGTTGAAGCGTAGCCTTAATGATGACACATTTTCCTTTCAGATCCATGCATTTACCACCACCGCAGTTGACTGAATACTGTGCTAACTGGCCCATTGTATGTTGTTAATTGAGGTCACGGTGCACTCTGTCAAATGAAAGCTGGGGGCTCTCGGACCACCTTCTGTATAAGAGCCAGTTGCCCCGGAGCTCTGAGCTGTCAATAAATGTCAGGAAGGCCCCATCAAGAGGCCGCCTGTAATGAAAAACTGGGAAACCAGATAGTCCCCCTGCCTGTCAGGTCAGGAGAGCTGGTCGTGGCTGAATGAATTATTTCTCTGCTGTTTGTTGCACAGCAAAATGAAAGAATAGACCTGTTGTGTAACTTATATTTATTTGAGTGTGTGTACATGCGATCATCTGCATTTGTTGTTTATTTATCATTATGAACGTAAAAGACCAGCGTGGCTGCTGGTAGTACTCTCAGCTGTCTGCAGCTGGAGGAAGACTCTGGTGATGCACAATGAGTGCACAGGTAGTACGTACAGGTGGACAGGCAGAGGAAACAGGAGAGGCTGGAGAAACCCAAACTAACATGGGGAGGACATGTAAACTCCACACAGAAGGAGCTGGATTCAACCTTGTGACCCTCTTGCTGTAAGGCCATCCACAGTACTGAGCACTGTACCACCGTGCCGCCCTTTAAGATGAACCACTAAAAATCTTGGTCAGGACTTTTTAATTACCAAATTTAAGAGATCCCTACCCAAAATGTTTTGTGTTCCAGGCGTAGTAGTAGGAGTAGACGATGCTTCATTGTAGAAGAAATATAACAACATGTAGTCTTAAAACAGCAGTATACGGACTGTAATCCCGCTGTGAAATACTTTAACAGCAACATGTTGGCAGGGTAGATACCCGTAGGTACTTACAGTATGTTAGAAGAACTCAATAGCCAGGTTATAATTTCTATAAAGCTCCACTAATCAATACTTTATATAAACAATGAATCAGATAATGTGAAAGGCTCCACAGCACAGCAGATTCTCACCAAGTCCACGTCTCTGGGAAGCTTCTGAGCCACTTCCAGCTCCTAGTCTGGATTTAAGGCTCATTCATGGTTTGGTGTTTAACGTTCTCACTGCTTGTTTCCAGCAGCAAACAGCCACTAAACAGTCAGATAGCATCCTCAGGAGTTGGTGGAGACCAAAACAGAGCTCTAAAAGAGTGAATAATTAATCCATCAGGTGGACGCAAACATGACAAAGCAATGCTAATGAGTTCTTCTCATAATCAGAATTGCAAAGTACATACATACAAGGAAACTGGCTGTTTTATATTTATTTATCTCTCTGAGTGTACTGAACTGTACAGAAGTAGAAGATACAGCTCAGGACAAGGACAACAAAGCTGGACAAGTCAAGCAATAGACAGGACTGTTATGTACACAAGAGATAAAATAGGTGTCTATATAATAGTATATAATATATATTAAAAAAGCACCAATGACCATCAACAAAATAATAAAATGGAAATGTCTATATACAAGTGTTCTGTAAGTTATAAACATTAAATTAGAGCAAAGAAATCAATCCTGAATGTATACCCAGTACATGGACAAGATGACTATATACATTATGCATATGCATAGGTGTCTATATACAGCACAGTGTATGTACAGTGAGTAGGATGTATATCGACAGTGACAGATGATACAGTATGTACATATTAAATAAGGAGC
>CAMQGK010000242.1:1197500-1240000 GCA_947000775.1 Pterois miles | reverse complement strand
CTGGTAAGGGGCCACTTATCTGGAGTAAAGGAAATGATGAAGACCATGTCAGAAGTCACACACACAACAGAACTAGGTCTGAATTAGCACACTGCTTTCAAGGCTTAGCATTGATTCTTTCGTCCTCTTCCTCCTGCTAATCTTCCAGTTTTAGCACAAAAAAACAGCTCTGTGTTTGGCAGCCTCGCCAACGTGATCCTCCCACCAGAAGGAAATCAATCGTTAATTGAACAAAACAATGGCCATGCAGGGCAGAGAGATAAGTCTGTGAACACCGGTGTTTATGACCTGCCACAGCTTGAAGCTGAGCTCCTTGAAAACACCACGCTTGATGCCAGCCTCTCGCTCAGCCTCATCTTTGGATTATCTACAATGAAGCCGTTAAATTGCCACCAGTGAGACTAAATAGCGTTCCCCGTGTCAAAATAAGCATGATTTAATGCTACCATTTAAAGCGCCCTCACACCCGCCCACTTCTTTTCACATGCCGTTAATGATTGACCACCCCGGGGTTAGCAGTTATTCTGAGCGTAACTCCCAGCTTCCCTACGGAGGAGTCTTAGGATGTGAGGACGAGGAACTGGAAATGGTGTCGCCGCCAAGAGAGACGTGTGAATTAAAAGGTAAACAGCATCGTTCTTGGCTTGGCTCGTATGTGAATGGAACTACAATCACCCTCATCCCCTTCAGCTCTCAGGTCAACATGCAGTATAGACGTCACTAAACTCACTGAAATCACTGAAATTCAAGAAGCAAGGAAAAGATTGACAAAAACAATGGTATACAGAAAAAGTGGCTTACCCTAAGGCGTCTAAGGTTTAAGATAGCCTCATCAGGCATGCTTTTTGGATCCTCACTGGAAAACCATGTCTTTACAGGCATGGTATATGTGGAGACCTGGGGGAGAAGGCAGGTAGTAGTGGCGTGATGACTTCGTGGTGCTCAGCAGCGCTGCTATGAAAACCTTCTTCAGTCTGTAGCGCCACCTGTCAGGTTCAACAGCCCCCAATCCCCCAGCTTCCCGGTGATTCAGCCCCCCTCTTAAGTTTTTCAGTCCGTTTTTTTTTTTTTTTTTGTTTTTTTATCAGCAGGTTTGCATTGCTGCTGCTGCTAAAGGGCTAGCAGCCTCTTTTGAGGGGGCGAGGAGATGCCCTCTCCCCGTTTCCCCCCTCCTGACTCCCCGGAGTCCCTCCCATCCTCTCTGTCTGGTTGCTTTCTTCTGTTCCCTGTCACTGCTTTGCTTAAACTCCTCCACCCAACTCCTCCGCCTCCCTCCCCAGCTTCAGTAGATCTACACACCCCCTCGTTGTGTAGTGTCCTCTCCGCTTGCTTCTGACTCGTCTGGGGACAGCGCACTTAGTGCCTTTCAAAAGAGCCTCTTGCACATAACTGAAGCCCCCATACCAACACTGTCTATTAATATGTCTGTAGGATCAGCCAATCGTGTCTCACGATGACACCCAGCCTCCGCTGAGCGAGGTAAGAATGGGCACATCCCTGATTTAGTCGAGTCGAGCAGGTGATATTCCAGAAGAGGAGAAAAAGCTGTAAAATCCCGGAGCAGACGTCTGTAGAGAGGCAAAGGCAGCCGGAGTGGCAGACAGTCGCTTCGGCTAAATGGATCTGCATCTACCAGCAGTGACAGCAGTGTTACGGTAGGTCTCCAACACCAGTTAGTCTCCGTGGGAGGAATGTGCTTTGCATAACCGAGCAGAATGATGGCGAGAGAGGGAGGACAGATTCTGATGGCCGTGGCAATAAAGGAGAAGGAGCATGAGAATGAGTGGGAAAGAGGGAGGGAGGAGGAGGAGGAGGGAGGGGGAAACCACATTGCTCATGCTTACTGTTGTCTCCTCCTCTGTCACGGCTGTGGGGGTGGGTTGAACACATTCACACCCGTAGAGCCTCCACCTAAACAACACACAAACAAAAAGAGAAGAAGAAATGTGGATTCAGCCCCACCACACTGCACTCTGTGGAGAAGGGAGGAGTGGAGGAGGAGTGGAGGAGGACGGGGCAACAATAGGTGGCTGGGAAATAAAGGATGGTTGAGGTTGGGTGGAAGACAAAGGGAGGCGGTGGAAAGATGTGGGGGTGAGATCCTCCATCCCTCTGTTACCTTTAACTCACCTCCACACTTTCCCCGCTCTAATATTTCCCAACTATACCAGCCTCTGCTCCTCTGCTCCTCAAATCTATATCACTATCTACATCAACAGCAGGTTTTCTGCCAGCTCCAGGCTGAGTTGTTGAGGTTAATCAATGAGGAAATCTGTTCCCCTCCAGTTTATATACTTGAGCATAGTTTAGTGCTGTTGGACTGCAGCTCATCCAGGATGTAAAGTGGTTCTGATCCAGTCAGCATTATGTCTCACTCTCTGTCCTCCTCCCTCCCTCACATCGTCCTGTTGCTTTATTTCTGTTCAGGTGGGTTTCTGATGTCGGTGCAGTAATCTTATTTCTGCCATTGTGTCTTGTTTCAGCTCTACTGTATCTTGCTATAATTAATTAGGCACACAGGCAGTTTCTGTACTGTGTAACTTGTGGAATCCAGTTTGAAATTTTTCAAAAATGTGGTTATTGTTAAGTACCTGTAGTACTTGGTCCAGCGCTACCTTTTCTAGGATTTTAGATTTAAAAGACAAGAAATTGTTTGTCTGCGGGATCTAAACCGGGTCCCTCCAGCAGCGGTTGAACAAAAGCAGTTTGAATTGGTGTGGTACAACTCCAGTAATGCAGGGCTGATTGACTCTATTGATTCTTTAGACAGATTTGAGGGTATAATATCAAGGGGACTTGGAGAGGGACTCATAAGTGCTACAGATTTCCTAAGATCCTGCAGTGATATTTGTCAAAAACAGAGAGTTATGCTGGTGTTTAGAGATGAGCTTTTAGAAATCCTGGTCCCTGGCTTCCTTTGTCTCACAGTTGTATGAGGTCAGATCTTTGAGCAGCATGTAATGAACCTATAATTTACTGGACTTCCACCTGCGTTCAGCTTTTCTACAGGTTCTTTCAAGGCTACGATGTCCTCATTCATCCATGGGGCTGTTGTGATGGGTTGGTTATGAATGGAGCAACTGTGTCCAGGGTATATAAGCATAACAGATTAAAAGCTAATAACTGGTTATTTACTGTATATTATGAAATGAAAAATGGACAGATTGTCTCTAGCGGTGTTATAAAGTGAAGAGAAAGACTGAGCTGTCTTTATTGAGAACAGGGAACCGTTTCTTTAGTTTTTGTGGTTTTCTAGTAGCATGGAGTACTGTGTTAACTAGGATACACATAAACAGGGACAGCAAGGTCTCTGATGGAGACTCTGTCCAGGTTCAAGCCCAGTTTAAACACTAGATCTAGTGTGTGTCCACAGTTGTGGGTTGGACCATACACCTGTGGGACAAAGTTGTAGGACTCGGTAATATTTAAAAACTCAGTTGCAGCTTGATCTGTGATGTTATTAACATGAAAGTTAACATCACCGATGATCATAATTTCATCACAAATAAGAACCACTGAGGCACAGGTTACGATTTGGGGGCTGATAATTGACAATACACAGTACTGGAAGGACAGAGGTCATTTTAAAGATCATTTCTTCAAAACTTGCTAAATTATTGATGGTGAAAAGGCTGCACTTAAAATGACTTGATGATGCCATTTAACTGGCTGGGATCACCTGATTTTAACCATGTGTCAGTTAAAAATAAGAAACCGAGGTCCACAGTGCTAATAAAGTCATGTAAAATAAAGGATTTGTTGGAGACTGACCTCACATTAAGCGGAGCAGGGTCAGGATCTTTAGTTGCAGTGTGCACGGTTGCAGCATGCACGGTAAGGAGGATGGAAAACAGTCACGTAGATGACTGTCCAGCATGCTGCAGGTTAGCCACTAGCATTTGGCTACCGAGCCTGCCGGGGTGGCCTCCGGGGAGAAACCATTCAACAAGTTAAAACTGTCGATAAAACCCATGTTGTGTACCCTGCAGGTGGATTTGAGCCATGTGTGGAGGCTGAGGATCCTGCTGAAGCGCCCTGATCCACGGTCCAGTGTGAGGATAGGGCCAGAGATAAAAACAGGCTTTCCACAAGTACTTAAAAAGTTATAAAGATCAGTTCAGACTGCTGGCGAGCTGTATCATTAGACCCCACATGAACTATGACTCAGCTGGTAGGGTATGGGGGACCACAGTAGCCTCGGGAGTTTACCCTGGATGACCGGGGCTGTGGCTCCAGGGAAACAGATATTCCTGGTTCCTGGTTATGGAGGGAAGAGTGGGCGAGGAGATGACTGAGGATGGGGTGACCCAGCAGAGTTGTAGGAAGACAGTGACTGCAGAGTTAGGAGAGGACTTCTCTGCAGGTCCAGAGCCCAGAAAACTTGTAGAGCGTCTCATCATGGCCTCGTTCATGAGTTTACGACAGGATGACGGATTTGTGAGCTCAGGTGAGCGCCGTTGATCTGGCGGCGAGCCACCATTGGCCGAGATGCAGTGTCGACAGGAGGCGGCTGTGTTTTCAGAGGGGGGTCCAGGTCTGGACGAGTCCGAGTCGTGGGGGCATCGACTGGGTGTACTGGAGCATCATCGGACAGGGGCGCATAGCAGGTAGACAGGCTTAAGGGAGCTGGCGAAGAAGCCCTGTTCGAGTTTCCCTCGCAGCCGTGGACCACCACCTCAGACCACAGCTGATGGTGGTGAGGACTGAGCAGGAGGAAGGCCATGGGCAGGTGGAGGTATCCCTCATTACAGTTTCCTGGATGGTTGCGTTGAGTGAGGCAGTCAGTTTGGACTGGCTGAAGGCCACCTCCATGAAGCTGGACTAAAGGGAATCCTTTTTCAGTTCAGCTGAACGCCATCAGATATCGTCCTTCAGGGCACTTATCTTTTAGTTAGAGTAGAATATAATCCTCAGAGTTATTAGAAGCCATATTTAGACTTTGGGTTGTGTCTGAAATATAATAAAATACAGGCGTCCCATGACTAAACACTTTTAGCCAGTGAAAAGATATAGCTTAAAATGACCAGGACCTAACAGCTGTATCATATAAAAGTGGATAATTAAGCACTTTGCGAAGGAGCCGTACGGGACAGCCGGACCGTCGCTCAGCCGGACCGTTGCTCAGCCGGACCGTCGGACAGCCGGACCGTCGCTCAGCCGGACCGTCGGACAGCCGGACCGTCAGACAGCCGGACCGTCGCTCAGCCGGACCGTCGGACAGCCGGACCGTTGCTCAGCCGGACCGTCAGACAGCCGGACCGTACCGCACAGCCGGACCGTCGGACAGCCGGACCGTCGGACAGCCGGACCGTCGCTCAGCCGGACCGTCGGACAGCCGGACCGTCGGACAGCCGGACCGTTGGTCAGCCGGACCGTCAGACAGCCGGACCGTCGCCAGGCGGCTGTGTGTTTTTCAGCCGGACCGTCGGACAGCCGGACCGTTGGTCAGCCAGCATGCGGCGGCTGTGTGTTTTTCATGTCGGCGTCCATGTTAACGGGTTCGAGCTGCCACACCGCCCAGATGAGACGCTCATCAGCGGCGTCTCTTCTAGAGATTCCCTTTCTCGCCTATCTTTGACGCCAGCCGTGCGTTTGAGGGCAGCAGCAGACAGGAAGTGATCAATTGACTGTATATTGATGTCATATCAGCAACATTTCTACACTACACGTCTACATATCTGTAGAAAATATCACACACGAAAAAAAGTCAAGATTGATTTTAAAATCAACACTTCCTGCTTTAATTTCAAAATAAAACCCCTGAAATGTTTTTTTTCTGTGGACAGAACTCCATTTGTTAACACAAGGCTTTTATTGTGAAATATGTGCAGGGCAGTGTTGTAGAGCATGCAGTGACTTGCAGGGCTCCATGAAGGAATATCTCACAGGGTTTTAATGTGGATTATTAATATTATTTAGAAACAAGCACACGTTTCTGGACCTTTCTCTGTCTAAAATAAATATAAAAGACGTAGACTTAGGCAGGGACGGTAGACGCCGACGCCGTGTGCTCACAGGTCTGTAATAGAAACCTGCAGCAGGCAGAATGTTTTCGGCATCATTGGGCTAAAATCCCTTATTAACCTTTCAGCATGTTGTTTCAAGTGTTCTGAGAGAAAACCAGACTTCTGCTCCTCCTCGTGGCTGTTTTCAGGATTTAATAAATCTAGCCTGACAGGAGACTTTGACCAATCAGAGGTCATTTCAGAAGGAGAGCGTTCCTATTGGCTGGTCACTCAGTGGAGGTAGCTGTCAATCAATCGTGACCTCCATTCAAATGGTCAAACATCTGAAAACGTGAGGAGAGAAATAGTCATCACAGTAACAGAATATTGATTCGTATCTGATCAGAGATCAGAGTGATTGACAGCCGATCAGAGACGTCTGACTCCAGATCAGCTCTGATTGGTTGTTTTCCTCCGGTCCGTTAAATGCTGTAGATGCCATTAGGAGCACCGGAGGACACCGGAGGACACCAGAGGAACGTGATGTTTTTCAGATTACCTGTCCCGGGTGGCTGCCAGGCGGCGGGTGTTTCAGACCTGCATGAACTACTGTTTTAATGTTTCAGATGCTCTCCAGCTGTCAGCCGCTGTGGCTGTTATCATCCAGTCACTCAATATAAGCAGCACATCCAATATGAGCAGCTAGACGCAGACAGCCTGCCTTTACAACACATTATGATCCCAGATAAATATGAATTCTTTGTACTTATCTCAACATGATCTGGTTCTACTCAACTCATATACTGAAGGCAACAGAGTGTTTTCTCATCCACAACATTTTGTGCAGATGATAATTAAAAGCAAAATGACAGGAGTCTGTTTTTTCTGGGGTCACGGTAACTAGTTTCAAACAGAAATGAGATTTTTCAGCTTTGCTGCTCATCCTAACCCAGTTAGGACACACAGTATACTACAACTCAAAACGGAGTTACTGGAGTAGGTCTATAAAGGGATTTTAGTGCACTGTTCCTGCTGTCCTCTGAAATGGCCCAGAGCTTCGGGCCAGTTTTTTCTGGTTGTTCCACATAGTCTGGCTTTGATGCACATTATCTTCGGTGTCCACTGAGGCAGACTGTGTTAGCGGAGACATGTCACAGTCTTACTGTGTCAGCTACTCTCTCGTTTCTGGTGGCCTGGAGGGGTCAGGAGGACCCGACACCGTCGGGCCATGAGCTGGAATCAGAGTGTTAGCTGCCCACTTGGTGTGACCTGCATGCTCACCGCCTTCTTCCCTCTGGGACATCAGCAGACACCCATCTCCTTTAGGAGCACCCAGCCCTGCAGCCGCTCTCCTGCTCACCATGAGCTGAGACTCGTGGTCGCCCGCTGACTGTTTTCTGTTGTTTTTACTGACCGTTTTGGGGGCTTTGGAGGGGGGAACTAGTCAGAAGCTAGTGCTGCTACAGTGGTCTAGTGTGTATTTAATAATGAATACTGAGCAAACTGCATGAGTCATTTTTATTTTGGCCACTCAGAGACAAAAAAACAGGCTGACAGACCTGCAGTGCTGACATTACCTTATGAAGAGTCACATATTTACACATCTAGCATCATGTTCCTGGTCACTTAGTGAATCTAAGTCCAATATTTAGAGGTGATAGATTTAATTCAGACCTGTCCAGGTGAACCGGCCTTCGCCCAACGCCACCTGGGATTGGCTGCAGCCCCCCGCAGCCCCCATCCATCCATCCATCCATCCATCCATCCATCCATCCATCCATCCATCCATCCATCCATCCATCCATCCATCCATCGTCAACCTCTTGACGATGGAGAGTTTATTCACAGGCTAGCCTGCAGTTTGATGCAGTAGAAGTGGGGCACAGTGAGCTCATCAGAGCTTTTTTTACTTAAAACTAGATCCTGACAGATAGTGGATTTTTTTTCTGCCGATACTTGTGCTAATGCTAAACAAAGAAACATTTCTTGTCATTAAATTGTGACCACAATATGTGCTGAGTGGGACATTTTACAGTTGAACAAGACTTAAACTGTGTTCAGACAGAAAGCGAAACTATTTTTGGACTGTTGGACCGTGTTTATTATTATTTATCTGTACGGATGTCAGCGGTAAGCCAGCTAGCCGTGGAAGCCGTGGCGTTAGTGTTGTCTTCAGCTGCAGCGTTCACTGATCTCAGCCCCTAAAGCCCCGGAAACGTTGTCAGCTCAGCGTTCGTCTCCCTGCTGTTGGGGGTCTACAGCTACGCTAGCGGCTCTGAGAGGCTTCACATACGCATGGCATATTTTTTATGCTAAGTGCTAGCGTCAGTATGCTAACATGCTCCCAGTGACCTGAACCAAAACAGTAAATGTAATGTAAAACCCAAACATCACATTATGTTTTCTTGAGCTTTCAAGTTGGATAATAAACAGTCTCCTCTAAAACTACTGGAACAGCGAGGCCGACTCCTTTATTTCTATTTACATATATCAGGTGATGCAGTCACCTGATTGTTTTTTTTTTTTAACGATGTTAATTACAGAAGCTTTTGGGTTTTGTGTGACAAATAACAATGAAATTAACGGCTTTCTGGTGTAGTTTGACATGCTCACAAACCCAGTTTTGACATTATTTTAATGTTAAATTACAGTTGCAAGCAGCAGTTTGCAGGTTCTAGCCCTTGTTCGCTTGTGTTTCAAGAGATTAATTCAAAATATCTCATTAATTTGGTGATTTTGGACAAACTGGAACCGATGGCGCCTCCCGTGGACTGATTTCAGACTAGTTTCACACACATGGTTCAACATTATTATGAAACATTTTTGCAGTTTTGCATTCATTGGACAAACTATTTCTGATGTATAATCTGTTTATATAAGGCCACATTCATTTGTGGCGCCACCTAGTGGTGGATGTAAATGAAATGTTCAGGCCACGTGTCGGGTCTCCTTGTGAACATACTGTTTGTGGCAGGTTTTGTGACTGTTGGCCAGATGGGTGTTGACTTCAGTCTGTTCGTGTGCTGAGCCAAACCATTTCTGACATCCATCGGTCAGTAATATAAATTTATATAATAAAAATATATCAGCGAGCTGTAATCAACACTTGATAAGCTTGGTGGTAGAAATCAGACCTGTGGTTTGGGAGAAACCCTGTCAATATCTTCAGAACACAATAAGATATCAATAAGCTTTATGTGACTTTTAATAAGACTGGTACAATAATGATCCTCAGAAAATTTGATAGTAAATATAACTTCGGTTTCCATGATTGAAGATGATTAGCAATAAAAAAAGTGTTATCGTGAGGGCCTCGTTAGCGCCCCCTACAGGGTTGGGAAAACGTAGACCCTCATTCAGGTTTCACAGTGTCGTGTGGGGGCAGCAGTAGCTCAGTCTGTAGGGAGTTGGCTTGGGAACCGGAGGGTCACCGGTTCAAGTCCCGACATGGACCAAGAACTGAGTGTGAACTGGTAGCTGGAGAGGTGCCAGTTTACCTCTTGGGCACTGCCGAGGTGCCCCTGAGCAAGGCACCAAACCCCCAACTGCTCGGGGCGCTTGTCAGGAGCAGCCCCATCACTCTGACATCTCTCCATTGATGCATGTTTGTGCATGTGTGTGTTCAGGTCTGCATGTACCGTGTATAAGTTAACAACAGAGTGAAAACATTGAATTTCCCCTCGTGGGACTAATAAAGGATAATTTTCTTCTTCTTCTTCTTCTTCTTCTTCTTCTTCTTCTTATCTTTGGTGTGTGTTGCAAGAAGACACTTATATTTTGATTTTATCTATGACTTTTGGCTACCAACTGATGATGTTGGCTCTGTAATTTCATATACTATTTCTTAAGAGCTAAAATGAATTAGTTTGATGTCAGTTCCAGCAGCCTAACTATGACTTCTGGTCACACTAGTGTTGTAGTTTGAGCCAGATGGAGGCTGATGTTGTATCTGACATTTTGATGGGCTACTCTGACCCATCAGTGATCTTAATACAGAATTGAAGAATTGAATTAAAGACTCATTTAGAAATATAAATCCAAAGCTTGATCTTATGTATTTGTATATCAGTGGTTGTGTGTATTTCTGGATGATTCAAGACCTGATTTTAAATTCAACTTACTGACACACTGATTCAGCACCAGGTGAAGCTACAGGGGCGAACATGGAGACAGTCAGTTTCAACAGTAGAGCCTTTATTTCAAGCAGCCCGTCCATGTGCCATGCTAACACATCGCAGGCTCTCCCGTTCAGGTCTGGGGGCCCCAGTAACTATTAATCAGCCCGAGCATCCGACGTAGCTGTTCACAGCAGCCGTCTCTGTTCGACCTCCAGAAGGTCCTAAATCACAGAGTGGAGACTCGCTGTTCATAGCGCTGCAATGAGTGTCAGCACTACGGAGGTGGTCACAGCTGTGATGGATCACAGCCTCTTTGGGCTGCTTGTCCTGTGGCTCACAGGACCACATGCTCTCACTCTGTGCTTTGTATCAACACTCTGATCTGGTGATGGAGTTTCTTGACTTTCATGGAAATGTGAATATATTTACAGGGACAGGACAAGGGAAGACAGTACATATGATGACTTTCTGTGTTGTATTCCTCTGAGTTGCATGAACATCTTCCATGAAATGAACCGGATACTACCACCATGTTGAATTTGAAGGATTTATCAAAAACTTGGCCCTTTAACAGTATTCCTGAGGTGGGTTAGGGTGAGCAGTTCAAAGGTCGTAGTAGTAATCTTGTGGGGAACATGGATGCTTTCAGGGGCTCAGGAGCTCCACCTGGCTGCATGTCAGAGTGTCCCTGAGCGAGACGCTGAACCCCGAGTTACCCCACCTTTTACTTCTTTGTGCATTTTAATACAGTGGAGGCTTTCCAGTGTCTAATGAAAGGGAGCAGAGATGCTCTGAGATGGTTTGGGTCTCTGGCACTCACCAATGTCCCTTTCCATCTGGCCTTATTCATGACCCATTTGTTAAAAGGCCTGCATCTAAAAAGTGTTTTTGATGTGCTGCCCCTTTCTTTTTATTCCTATCTCTTTCATTAGAGTCTGCTAGGAGTGGAGTGGAGGGAAATAGCGTGACATTGGCCCAGAGCAGGGGGAGGAAGTCTGCTGTATGCAAATGCTCAGAGTAATTACATAGATGTAACTGGAAGGGATTGGCGCTCCATGCTAGGTGTCATCCAGAGACGCTGGTTAGAGGATCTGAGAGCAGATTAAAGCCCGTGGAGGTCAGAGGTGTTGCAGACTCTTAGATAAGGATAGTAGGGAGCTGGGGATTCCAATATAAATGTAAAACAGTCTGGGAGCCACAAACAAGAGATGTTTATTTCGAGTCACTTCAAGGCAAGTACATGGATGCACAAGTTCCTCCTCACACTGCACAGCCCCTTTCAGACAGCGATAGGTTTTACATGGTCAGCCTGCTGATGCTTAGTGCACCGTCTCAACAGACCTCTGTGTTTGATCGGTTTCTGTTCAAGTGCTGCTGGATGCCAACTGACAAACAGTCGCTGAAAATGAATCCCACAAAGGAGTCTTAGAGTCTCAGCAGGACACAACCAGAGCCTGACCAGTACGCAGAATACTGCCTATCTATAGACATTTATACAGCACATACAGCCCCCTCTAAATGAGACCAGTGAGGCCGACTCCTTTATTTCTGCTGAACACTGAAAACATCAGCAGATGAATCTGAGAGCAGGGATGTAAATACCTGAAACAGAAGCTGAAATCCTGATCTCTGGTCTCAGATTCATCTCTTGATGTTTTCAGTGTTCAGCTGAAATAAAGGAGTCGGCCTCACCGGTCCAGCAGTTTGCCAGAATAATTCACAATAACAATATTATCATGATAATAGGTGGAGAGCCTTTAGCCATGCTGTGCATAATTATTTAATGGATATAAAATGCTTTATTTACAGTATACAATATTATCATGTATGTATATTTCATATTACTATCATGGTTATCATCAAAACTGGTGTATCACAACACCCCTACTCCACAGTTAGTTTTTTTTTTTTTTTGCTGTATATGTCTCTCAGGATATTGCCTACCATCCAGCTGAGACTCTGTGACTGAATGTTTGATGGTGAAGGTCCTGGATCATGTACAGTATATACCAATGTCTGCTTACCAGTGTTAACAGTGTAATAATGCAATAGGGATATGGTTTGGAAAAACAAGAGAATATTTGTCCCTTTACCCTTTGAGCGTCTAACTCTCTCGTCTATGTCTAACTCTACCCTTCCTGTCTCTGCAGTCCTGGATATGGCCCGCCATGTGCCCCTATATCGGGCGCTGCTGGAGCTGCTGAGGGCTATCTCCACCTGCACGGCCCTGGTTCCTCTGCTGCTGCCTCTCTACGGAGACCCGGGACAGGACGAGGAGGAGGAGGATGAAGAGCAGTCTGAGGGACAGACCTCTGTAGGGATGCTGCTGGCCAAGATGAAGACATGTGTGGACACATACACCAATCGCCTCAGGTGAGATGGTCAAAATCCATTTAACTCAATGTGATTAATGGAATTATTTATTAACTTACACAACTTAAAGGTGTAGACCATACCTATACATTAGTATTACCTGTATATTATCTGTATAAGTGCTAAAACAGACTTCATGCGTAAGGAGTAATGTCTGATATCATACTCTGATCCCACCGTTACCCCACCACTCCATCTCTCTCTCCTCTGTGAAATACTGCTGATCTAATCTTTACATCTAGAGCTCTGTTCACACTTTAAATGCCCCCTTGGTGATAGAAAAGAAAGAAAGAAAAGAAAGATATTCCTTTATTAGTCCCACAGTGGGGAAATTCAGTTTTACACTCTGTTGTTCACACAGTACATATACATGTCAATGGAGAGATGTCAGAGTGATGGGGCTGCTCCTGACAAGCGCCCAGAGCAGTTGGGGGTTTGGTGCCTTGCTCAGGGGCACCTCGGCAGTGCCCAAGAGGTAAACTGGCACCTCTCCAGCAACCAGTTGGTCTTGATCTTGGTCCATGGGGGATTTGAACCCCCATGAATGTACCCCAAGAGGCGTTAAGGACACATTGAGATTCAGTCAGGGAATGTCCAGAAACGAATAGTAAATGGTAAAGGGACCTGCTTTTATATAGCACCTTTCTAGTCTTGTGGCCATTCAAAGCACTTTACGCTACATGTCATCGTTCACACACATTCATACACTGATATGAGAGGCTGCCATGTCACGAGCCCACATGCCCATCAGGATCTGATAGAAATACTTATTCACACACCAACTCAGCCTTATGGAGCTATTTGGAGTTAAATATCTCACTCGAGGACACTTGTGACACTTGTTGACATGTGACGGGGAGCCGGGAATCGAACCGCCAACCGTCTGATTGGTGGATGACCCGCTCTACCTCTGAGCCACAGCCACCCAAGAAAGGTGTGTTTTATTATGGTGGGAAAAGGTTTAAGTCTCACGATAAAAATCCAGTATTGAGAAATCTGGAGACTGAACGTTTCCTTTGCTGTGTTTAAAGTGCTTTATCTTAAGCTCACTGTACGCAGCCAGCCTCAGAGATGTGACCACAGCGTCTCCAGATGAGTGAGCTCTGGATAACATGCTGTACTCAGGTTTACATGCATGTGCTCTGCATACATACATGTCAAAGTGTCTCATTATGAATGATGTATCTGATGGTATTTTCAGAAAATACCTGTCATGAATGTTGGAGCAGTCGTCCTAAGGCAGCATGGTTTATTTAAAGGGGACATATCATGGTCATTTTCAGGTTCCTGGCTGTATTTTGTCTTTCTACTGCGACATGTTTACATGAAAAATATGGTACAGATTTGCCAAAGTAGTTCTCAAGCTGTGGGCGGTATATTATAATTATATATATTAATGTATATTATAATGAGCTTGCATGTTGTGTCACATGCAGGCACATCTGGAAATCTTGTTGACTCACATGTTTTCTTCGGCAGCCCACAAAATACTGAGCAGGTTGTCTTATTTCATGGGTTGGTAGGCATCTCCACATACCCAGATGGATGTACACAAGCACTGAATTTGTCTTTATGTCCCACCACAGGAGGAAAACCTAGTAGTTCCTCAGCAGAGGATTACTAAAGCATCACACTAAACCTACTATGTGATTAGTTAAGTTAGTCAAAATAATTAAATCTGCCCCATCAAGGGGGTAGTTCAGGTGTTCTGAAGCAGGGTTGTATGAAGTCCTCGTCCTTAGCCAGTGTATTACCTACAGCACCCCCGCTGTGTGGAGAAACAGACTGGAGCAAAGTAATATTCAGACCCTTCCTAAAGTACTGGACCACTGAGGCCGACTCCTTTATTTCTGCTGAACACTGAAAACATCAGCAGACGAATCTGAGACCAGAGATCAGGATTTCATCTTCAGGTATTTACATCTAGATCTGTTCCACAGCTCAGCAGGTAGCACTGTTTGTAACAGAACTCCACATTTTACGGTGATCCAGAGTCCAGGAGCAGATAAAGGAGCAGGTCAGATGCTGCTCAGTAGGGTTTCAGTCTGCAGGTGGACTGGTCCAGTCTGAAACCTTCCTCCTCTTCTCCCTGATGACCTCCTCGGTGTGCTCAGGGGGTTTTGGCTCGTTGACTTGCTGCATGATGACGTATATTTCTGTGTTCCAGGTCAAAGAAAGATAAGAGTAAAGGTGTGGTGAAGACCGATAGTTCGGATCCAGAGCCTGAGGGTTTGACTCTGCTGGTGCCTGACATCCAAAGGACAGCTGAGATCGTCTACGCTGCTACTACCAGCCTTCGGCAGGCCAACCAGGGTACGTGCAGAATATACATGGGACTTCAATGACAGATACTGTGGCAGTTGACTTGATGTTTTCTGTGCTGTTTGATTTAGATCACAGCCTGAAAACTCTTGGGTAACAGCAATCCATGTTTACATTGGTACAGTTGAACTCATGGCCGACACAAACCCACTTTAATACCAGATGTGTTTTGAGTTTTGGGGTCTTAACTGATTTTTTGACCTGAATTATTTCAGCAAGTCCCAGCTCCCCCATCTCCCTCCCTCCATGTACTCACCTGTTGTCTGCGTCATGTCCTCCTTGTATGAGGACATGGAAATAGGTTTGGGATTTATCCATAGAAATAAAATATGAGAGTAGAATGAACATTCATCCATCCATCTTCAACCGCTTATCCCGTTAGGGGTCGTGGGGGGCTGGAGCCGATCCCAGCTGGCTTTGGGTGAAGGCGGGTTCACCTGGACAGGTCTCCAGTCCATCACAGGACACATAGAGACAGACAACATAGAGAGACAACCATTCACCCTCACATTCACACTACAGGACATTTAGAGTCATCAGTTAACCGCCATGTCTTTGGACTGTGGGGGGAACCCGGAGAACCTGGAGTAAACTCACACAGAAGGAGCCCAAGCCGGCTTCAACCCTCTTGCTGTGAGGTGACGGTGTTAACCACTGTCCTCTATGAGGACCACTGCCAGAGCGACGGCTGGAGCTCACTGAGGGAAAGTTTTACAGTAACGACGACTAATGGCCGGCAGCAGCAGCGTTGAGACGAAACCGTCCATCCGCCGAGACAAGCTACCCAGCAAACCAGCCCTCCAGCCGTCTCCGGGAGCTCAGTCCGTTATCTTACCGGCGTGATGCAACCACACTCATATAGGTTCTGCTGTCACAATAACAAGTATTTTGCCATTTTCTCATGTACTCATCAAATTACCACAGTGAACAGTTCAGTCAGCCTGCTACTCCTCTTATTTCTACAGTTTCATCTTTTATCTTGCATCATCCCTCAGTTTTATTTGATATTAATCGAGGATGCCGTCGGCCTGTTTTTGAAAGTTGAACTTGACAGTCTCTACAGGTCCAACTCACCCGAGGTATTGCCTAAAGCTCATTTTAATGTGACGTCTGTGGTTATAATGGCCTGTAAACTCCTGAGGTCTCGTCTCTAAAAGTGCTCCACAGCTCCTCCTCCTGCTGCTCTGAGGCTCTGAGACAATAATAATGACAATAATTAATAACCAGCATGACAAAGCTCAGAGTGGACCCTTCACGATCACCCCACCTAAAGACAAATACACATAATACTTTCAGTACATAAATACATAGATATGCACATTAGGCGATTTTTTTTGTCCTTAAATTTTAATTTGCAAAAAATGCGCACACATCTTTTTATATTTTAAATATGTTATAGGGTAGACATTTCTTCACTCTTATTTTTTGCAAATTAAAATTTAAGGGAGAAATAACCAACACCTTGGAGGGCCTCTGTCTCGTGATTGGTTGGTCATTCTGGATAATCAGACCGGCGTGAGGTCAGATAGTGGCTGATTCTGACCGAATGCTCCCACCTTAATAAAGTGTTTCCTCAATAAAATGTCCACCACATGATGAAATATCACACCTCCCCTATTACCTAGTTGCTACACAGTACTAATTACCCCTCACCGACCCGTTCCTTCCTCCTCCCTCTGGGGAATTTTTATGTTCGGCCCACATAAACAGCCGTCTAAGCGATCACTTAGGATGAATGCCATTAGACATGGTGGAAGTGTGCATGTGGGAGAACGGATAAAGATGAGTGCCGTGTCACTTCACATAAAGGAATCCATATGAGAAAGGCTGCCGGAGTTATGCGGTGTGATGCATGATGTCCTTGGCAGATGTATAATCATTTAATTAGCACAGAGGCTTAAAGAAATATCTGAGCGAAGCCATCATCAGGAGAGCAGGAAGCATTCCTCCGAAGCGTCGGTGTACCCGAGTTAACTGAACAGCCCAGTAAGTGAAGATATCAGCGGGCCTGGCCGTTAGACTGTAGTTCTGGGCTCTAAATGTGCTTTATGGGAATATTTAAGTTCATTCTTGACCTTAGTAATAATGATAATAATGGCAATAATCTTAACTTCAGCTCCATTTGCTAGATTTTTCAAGAGCTTCTGACCACATCTTCATAAACAAGCAAACTCCATGTGCTGGAGAGGTTTGGTTGAAAGCTTCTTAATAACATAATTAATGGACTTTCATGATGAATACATGAGATCATTTCATAGATAACGCTGTGTGTTCATCCAAGTAATTGCTGATATCTGGGAACCCTACGACCTCCCTACAACGAAGTACAACATGTCCGTAAACAGTCGCAGTCAGGCGGATTGTTAAAACAGCTTCATCCAGATTATATAAACCACTTTACTAAATGTGAGTCAGTCGGTCAAAGTTGTCAGGAAGTTGATCATTAAATGGTGATGGATGCTTACAATGCACAGCTTGGCTTTGAATTAGCAGTTTATCATTGTTTTCACTTTCAGATAAATCTGACTCATCCTAGAGTTGGGTTACAGCCTGTGACACTGTGCAGCCAGTCGCTGCTAAGGTGACTCCTGATAAATCGCCCTGTGGCCGGCTGCTCGTTCTGAAGCTGATGCTCGTCTGCCGTAGTTACACTGGGAATGCCTCCACCCTGCTCCTGTAATGCCTCCACCCTGCTCCTGTAATGCCTCCACCCTGCTCCTGTAATGCCTCCACCCTGCTCCTGTAATGCCTCCACCCCCGCTGGCGACAGCTGTGGCTGGAGGCATTATGTTCTCGGGGCCACGTAGTAGGTGGCGGGTAATGTGGCTCAGGAGCTAGAGCGGGTCGTCCACTAATCGGTAAATCGGCAGTCGATCCCCGGCTCCTCCAGGACACATGTTGAAGTGTCTTTGGGGAAGATCCTGAACCCCAGATGGCTCCTGAAGGCTGTGCCATCAGTGAGTGTTTGAATGAGTATTTAGATTAGATCCTTATGAGCATTTGGCACCTTTACATAGCAGCCTCTGCCATCAGGGCATGAATGTGCAGTATGTGTGAAGGGGGGATGCTGACATGTCGTGTAAAGCGCTTTGAGTGGTTGGAAGAGGTGCTGCAGCCCGGTGAGATGAGTGGGGTCGTCCTTTAACCACAAGGTCGGCGGTTCGATCCCTGGCTCCCACCGTCTGCATGTCTTGAGCGATTTGCTCCCCGGCGCTTCACAGCGGTCCACAGCTCCATCATGCTGAGGCTGGTAACAGGCAGAGGTCGGGTTCCCTGTGTATATATGACGGTTCTGATATAGCTGCTGTGACCTTACGTCCGTCCCATTCTTCTGATATCTGACTGAGTTTCTTCAAATTTGGCAGAAACGACTCAAGAATGAACTGATTTAATTTTGGTTGTCAAAAGTCACTGTGACCTGACGAAACACGTTTTAACTCAAGGATTCATGTGCTAATTATGACAATTTGAGTCAAATATCTAATGGGATAAAATGATGAAGTGATGACAGCGTGCACAGACGTAAACAGATGTGAACTGAACTTGACTGGTTGGTGGAGACATACGACCACAGGGTAGTAATTCTAGTTCCCTCTTGTCTCCATGATTTTTGTTCCCGCTCAAACCACCTCCTTTCCAGAGAGGAAGCTGGTGGAGTCTTCGAGGAAGGTGTCGAGTCGGCCCAAGCCACTGTCCATCCTACGCTCTCTGGAGGAAAAGTACGTAGCTGCCATGAAGAAGCTGCAGTTTGGTGAGTTCACATATCTGCTTTGGGATTTACTCTCTATATGCATATTTTGTATTTTTTTCCTTTTTTTTTACTTCCTCCTTTCTCCAAATACACTCACTGTTTTGTCTCCATCTCCTGTCTGATACAATCCATAATACCTTCCTACCAGGACTCTGAAAGGGAAGCAGACTCATGTTCCCATCCTGCTCTTGTTCTGTTTCTGTGTTCTGGTGCAAGCTGATCATCCAGTAGTGCCAGTAAAATCATATCTGTGTTTTTTCTAATGTTCAAAAACGGCTCCAAGTGTAAAAATGATAAAAATGCTAAATACTGTTTAGCCTTACGAGGTATTAGAGAAATATGAGCATGTTTTAGCGTTATGGGTCCATTCCTGACGCCTTGCTCTCTCGTCTGCTCTCTCTCCAGACACCTTTGAAATGGTCTCGGAGGACGAGGATGGAAAGGTGATGTTCAAGGTCAACTACCACTACATGTCTCAGGTGAAGAATGCCAGCGATACGAACAGCGCCGCCCGATCCCGCCGCCTCGCCCAGGAGGCCGTCACCCTTTCCACGTCTTTGCCCCTCTCATCGTCCTCCAGCGTCATCGTCCGCTGTGACGAAGAGCGACTCGACATCATGAAGGTAAAGTAACTTCAGCTTGGTCTGATATCATGAAAGTGTCATAGTTGTACCCTGTGATTCATAGAGGTCACTAGTTTGAGAACTGAGTCAGACTGACAGGACGCTGTGTTGTGAATCGTTACTGTGTTGGGTGTTTCCACCATACGACTTGTCGTGACAGCTCTTACTCATTACCCCAGTGACATTAACAAATGCCTCTCACCCCACCAGTTGATTAATGGCAGTGTCTCCTTTGCTAAATGTCAAAATGCTTCTCTGTTTAACTCAGCTCCAGCAAAAGTACATTGTAAAGAAAGGCAGCAGCAACCTAACGACAGAGTGGGAAACAGAAAAGACACTGATGAACACATCACTGCATGCAAACAGTGTAATAACAGCATTTCTGATGGTATTAGGTCTGTAACGAGCTGAGGACTTTACACACTGTGATAACATGTAAACACAGAACGGGGATATTACCCAGATGAAGACGATAAAGACGATTTTTAGTCAGAGCGAGGTTGATTTTCTGAGCTGAATAAGGGCATTAACCGATGACGATGTGTGTTTGAGTTGAGCCTACATTTATGAAACAACTACACGGAGGTAGTTAGTCCGAACCAAGACAGCAAGTTGTATTACTCTTTTGAACCTTGACCATGGTTAATAAAAAATAAATATAATATATGCAGGCGAGTGTTTCACATTTTCATGTTGTGTATTTGTCTCGCCCCTGGTGTGTTGAGACCCGAAGGTGCATAAAGAGTGGAAGTATGGAAAAATGGAAATATATATGACTTTAGGCAACTGAGTCTACTCCACTACGACTCCACTGTTGTACTGTTTAATTGACTGTAAAATTTAGATAAAAGTTGCCAAATCATAAATTTTTAATTATCAACAAAGACCTTGAAAAGGTAATAATTTCACTGCAATGCAGAACAGCCATAGTGTACGTACAGTATAGGCAGTGTACTGTTAGGCAAACATGTCCACAGACCTACAGCATCAGCAGCGACTGATGAGGTGGAAACCTCATGATCTGTGAGGGCTCAGTGCTCTTTACCCCAGCATCCAGTACTGCTGCATTCATTCAGCCCTGCTACAGAGGCACAGTTAGACTCAGCCTTGAAATCCCTCTCACACCAGACTTTGGTCAGAAGTGCATTCAAGTGTTGGGTCTTCATGCGTGCCGGGTACTCAACACCCTCAAAAATATTTAAATGTAGTTGCAGAGCCATTCAGTGTAACAAGCAAGCCTCATATCAGTGCTCGGGGTGAATGTGGTGGTGTAGAGGAGGGTCGGGGTGTTTTCATTACACACCGACGCTGCAGGGCCTCCAGGCTGCTCGCTGGGTGGCATCCAGCCTCCAACCAGCCAGCTGAACTTGAACTAGCTTTTTTTGAAGGCTGCTAATCTGAGAAGCTTCGTTAATTTTGACTGAACCCACTCGGGGGAGTCCCAGGTGTATAACTACTGTTAGACTCCGTGGCTGTCGTGTGAGAATGGCTTGAGTTACCTGAGGCCTGTACACCTATGGTGTACCCACACAGGGTGTTTCATTTACATTTCAGATTAAACATCACACATTTCTGTGAGTGTGTTCAGACTAGACGGGTAGCAGTCTTCGGTTCGGTTCGGTACGTTTATGGTCCAGCAGGAGGCCGATTTCCAGCTTCAGTTTAAACATGATTATCATTTCTTTGTTTTTAAAGTCAGAACCAGAAAATAGAGCTTTTAATCTGAAACAGATGACTCAGTTCTTGTCTCATATGTTCAGAAACCGTTGCATTTACTAAAAGAGCCAATGTGAAACGCCATTACGAGACAAAACATAAAGGTTCTGAACAAATATACCCACTCAGATCTGAAGTCAGATCACAGAAATAAGTCTCAGAGCCCAGTGTGACCAGTCCACAGTCTCACTGAGCTAAAAAGTGGGCTATAAGAGGGGAGGAAAGTGGTACTATTGAGCTGTTCAATTCGATTTATATCCTGTAAAATTGGTTGAGACTGTTGAGTCAAGATGTGAAACAGAATAAAAGAAATTGAAGATTTTGCTCCCTTTATTTTATTGTTCTGAAGTTAAGCACTTTATCTGAACATGCACAATTTTCACATTTTATTTATTTTCTCTCATTTTGAAATGCAGCCCTACTTTTATTTAGTTAATGAGATTATATTATACATATCTGCAGTCATACACATATGGTCACTTCTCTCATACGTGACAATAAATATTGTCAAAGTTTTTGAATCGAACTGAATTCATTTGATTTGACAGTCAGGTATTGATTACATGCAGATGTTAATACGACTACTAGGCTACTTAAATATAGATCACACTGAATAGTTGGACATTATGATCTTCTGGACCTCTTTAAATTTCAGTTGAATACCGCTGATCTAAAGGTGTGAATCCCGTCCTGCATTGATAGGTTATGTTTGAGTGGACGCTGCCTGCTGTTAGAGCTATAACTGCTGATTTAGAGTACTCCTTCATATTTCCATATTCTGTATATTCAGGTTCTCATAACAGCTTTCAGTGCTTGTGTTTCTTTGATTAATGAGCTCATCTCATTTATTCAGGAAATGCTGTGAGTGCTGTAGATAGGACTGATCTCTGTCTCTCTGTGAATGTCGCCCTCTAGCCTCGCTGGTAAAGACACAGTTGTGGCTGTGGAAAGCCCGACAGAGTCAGCACCGTTTCACTGTGATATTTCGCTGTTCGCCCTTTGCTTAATCCATATTTACTGTTCTCGGTGCTTCCACACTTCTTTAATGAACCCAGGTTCAGTGTGTGATTAGTAACCCTTTCCTGGTCCTCTCCCCTGGTCGTGTTTCCAGGTTCTCATTACAGGTCCAGCCGACACCCCGTACGCCAACGGCTGCTTTGAGTTTGATGTGTATTTTCCCCAAGACTATCCCAACTCACCTCCGCTGGTCAACCTGGAGACCACTGGTGGGCACAGTGTGCGCTTTAACCCTAATCTCTACAATGACGGCAAGGTGAGATGAAAAAGTCTGTTGATGTTAGTCTTCAATCAGGTAAATGCTCCTCCTCCGTTTATAACAACGGCCAAGAAAAGGTTAGCAGAATAGTCTTTCTGAGGCCCTTCATCAGTTTGCACATCCGCCAGGATAATTCATCTTCTCCTCTCTTTTAATGTCTCTATGCACTCTAACACAAGGTGCATTTACTATATCAGGTTAGCAAGTTATGTGACTGAAACTCGGCTAGAAAGAAAAGATGAATGCTTTTAGTCCTATTTGGACCATGTGGTAGTGCTGCACTTCAGTCCTGTTTTTAGCTAATATTGAATGAAAATTGGAAATGGACTTTCCTCTTTCTGGAATCTGTCCGTCAACCATCCAGACCACAGAGCGGGAGATGTGATTGGCTGCTATGGGAAGGGTGGTGAGAAATGCCAGTACTCGGGGTTTACTCATAGAACCGTGGAGAAAGCGAGGTGCGCTTGGACTGAATCAATTAACTGATACTGATCAGTTTCCTTTCTCAAAAAGTGGCACCCTGAGGCAGGTTCAACGTTAAGTCACCGTCAGTTAAACTGTGTTATTTAATATTAAATTAAATTATAACTGGTCATTCCTGATAGCCCAAAGTAGGGTGTGGGCATTTATACCTCACTGTGGAAATATCAGACAGAAACAGAGGCCATTTCAAGCTGCGTCCCAGCAGAGGCTTTGAGTTTTAGGGAAAGCATTACACAATCTGAATGTGAAATCAGTAAGTCAGGCCCTCAAATTGAAAAAGCTCTTTATGGAAGAAGCTCCATAAATATCCGGGTAATATACTTGGAAGTCAAGTTTCTTTGCTTCATGTGGCCCTGAGCGCCTTTCACAGGTAAACCTCCTACGCTGTATCCACTGGTCTTCATACAGCCGTGGTCTCACCATGTGTGAGCCATGCAGCAGGTTCAGGTTGCATCTGTTCAGTGATGTCAAAGTGGTCAACACAGTCCAGTCCAGCAATGGACGAGCTGGTCCTCCAGCAACTATGAACTAAAATCAACTTCATCTGTTTTTTTTTCTGTTAATCAGGTATGTTTAAGTATCCTGAACACATGGCATGGGAGACCAGAGGAGAAATGGAACCCACAGACCTCAAGCTTTTTACAGGTGAGATAGGATCCGTCATGGCAGTGGGCTGTCTGAGTGGATCTAAAGGTGGAGGCTGGTGTCTGAGTCTTTGTGTCAGGCTGTAGTTTATATCGGCCCTGTCATTACACCGCCGGAGGCTCTGTATTAATGGGCTTTGTGTTTCAACAGCTGACGTGAACGATCTCTTTTAAAGCCAAGTTATTACTTTGCTCTGTGACAGCGTGTGGGCGTTTATCACACCAGACTCAAACCAGGATCATGTGAACCTGGAAGATATGCCTGCTTCCTCCCATCACTCATCACAACCTGGTGGCTTCAGCTGCATGTTTAGCCCCGATGCCATCTGTTCTCAGCTTGATTTTACATTTTACTCCTCAAATCCAGTGTGTGGTCTTGTCCCTGATAAAGGTCCTGTAGTCTTACTTTATTATTTTTTTCTTTAGCTTTTGTATTTTGAAGACAAGCCTGACGCACTGAACATTATTTCTGACGTTATCCTCGTACTGTTTCAAAGATGCTTCACTGAAATCCATCCAAGCTAAACTGCTGTGAATGAAAGACGACATTTTAAGGCTGGTTTTGTGCCATGTTT
Organism: Pterois miles; assembly: GCA_947000775.1. NCBI lineage: Eukaryota > Metazoa > Chordata > Actinopteri > Perciformes > Scorpaenidae > Pterois > Pterois miles. Next base: position 1,216,174 of record CAMQGK010000242.1, on the reverse strand, counting down.
GAAAAAGCACATCTTTACCGTTGTGCACTTGTTGTCAGACAGTCTGGTTGGATTTCAGATATACAGATATTTGTGGTTTGACACTATTATCGTATTTTCCGGACCATAAGGCGCACTATCAATAAATATCAATATTACTGTCTGTTTTCATATATAAGGCGCACCAGATTATAAGACTCACCCACAAACGCAGCTCGACCTGTCGACACCGATATCTAGCGGTTGGAGTTCTTTAGTTCATCCACCCGGAATGACGGCGAGAAGTAGTTTTCTTCACTTTGGTTCTGACGGTGTCGGTGAGATGGGCAGCATGGAGTCTCAGATCAACAGGTTTAGTCTCTTGATTTCTCTCAGCCACTCACTCAGTGATCTTGTCCTAGGTGTGGAGAATGGCTAGCTTTTCTCCGTAATCCTTTGGTAGTTGCTGTGAGATGGTAGTTTTTGTGCGTATGGAGAGATTACGCCTTTTCATAAAACAAAAGCACCAAGAAGGAGCTCCTGGAAAGTGGCTGATATTCATGTCCAGCTCTACTGCTGCTGCCTTGAGTGGAATAGAAACTGTAGAGATGCTTCTACCTGCTGCTCTCTGCTGAATAACCCACTGTTCTTTGTTCCCTCAGAAACTCTGGTTGGTCTTCTTTACGTGGTGCAGCTCATCTTCTTCTTCCTCCATTTCGTACCATTGATTCATTAATATTAAATTCTCTCTCCGCTGCTCTATTCCCATGTTCTGCTGCTGACTGATAGCCTGAAGCTGGAAATCTGCTTCGTCAGCATGTCTCTTCACAGCTGCCATTTTGGCTCCTTATACACACATGATAATGTTACGGTGCCGATCTGTCGAAGCACAGTAACAGTAGTATTACTCCGCCAGGCGCCTGACTACTGTCAGTAGTATTACTCCGCCAGGCACCTGACTACTGTCAGTTCATATTTGTAGTATTACTCCGCCATTCACCTGACTACTGTCAATAGTATTACTCCGCCATTCACCTGACTACTGTCAGTAGTATTACTCCGCCAGGCACCTGACTACTGTCAGTAGTATTACTCCGCCAGGCGCCTGACTACTGTCAGTAGTATTACTCCGCCAGGCGCCTGACTACTGTCAGTAGTATTACTCCGCCAGGCACCTGACTACTGTCAGTAGTATTACTCCGCCAGTCACCTGACTACTGTCAATAGTATTACTCCGCCAGTCACCTGACTACTGTCAGTAGTATTACTCCGCCAGGCGCCTGACTACTGTCAGTAGTATTACTCCGCCAGGCGCCTGACTACTGTCAGTAGTATTACTCCGCCAGGCGCCTGACTACTGTCAGTGGTATTACTCCGCCAGGCGCCTGACTACTGTCAGTAGATTTGGTGAATTATTTTTGGTGAATGGTATTACCGAAGATCTAAGGTGCCATATTGATGGGTGCATGTAGGCGTGGCCTAGTTATCATTATAATATATCTGTATCAGCTGTAATGAGCTACAGACATGAAACATGGCTCCACAACTGGAAATGATACGACAGATAAAATTTGTTCCCAATCAGCTGACTGATTGTGGCGCTATCCCACTGACACACACCTTTACCCGAATTTCCCTCCGGGGATTAATAAAGGTTCATCTTATCTTATCTTATCTTATCTTATAATTAACAGCTGAAAAAGTGAAACCGTTGAACGGCCGTCCCCCGTATACCGTGACACACATCTGCTGCTTAGTGTCCTCTTCAAAAAAAATCTCTTGAGCAATAAACGCCACCACCATGATGGTGTGTGACATCTGTACCAATGACCCCAATAAAGGGGGCTAAATGGTGATACTTTGAGTGTGTAATTTTTAAATTGCTGTATCCGTTGTAGAGGTGAAACATGTGTGATTGCTGTCACTCCTTCAACCAGGTTTAAAGGAGTTGAGGTGACGTCCTCCAGCCTTATGTTCCCCGAAACCTGTTTGTTGCTGCTTTGATTTGGAAATTGAGCTGCTTCCTTCTGTTGCCTGAGACGGGGTTTGATCCCAGCATTGATGCTTTTGGGTATAATTAAGAATTAAATCTCTCTAATGTTATTTATGGGTGGGGTTATATGTTATGGGTACAGAGAGTAGTTTGTGTTTTCACCCTCTGAACCTTTAAGGCTGCGGACATCTAATGTGTGCAATAGATAATGTACAGTATGTTATTACGGGACTACTGGGTATCCAACGTGGCCCGCAGGCCTGTGGATAAATGCGTAAACTCTTGAATACATTATGATGGCACACACCCATAGCATTATTAAGTTGTTTGCCATGCACACACTTGCATTAAAGCTTAGAGCCGTTAGAAATGTATCTCTGGCCCTTTTTTCCTAGAATTCCCTCATTTGAAGAGTTGGAGAGTGCATAGAGATGTCTCCATTGATTATCATTCCAGTTAGCATGATGTGGATCAATAATGGAAAATAAGGGGTTTGGTGAATGGGAGACAGGGGAGCAGGCTGGGATCATCAGCTGCGGTTGATATCGGCTCTGAAATCTGTCAGCCTGGTTTAAGACAGACAGACTGCAGCAGTTGATGTTCAAGGCTATCCACGTGAGGGAGCGTCCTCCAGCTCCAGTGTGGCTGGAGGCCACAGGCAGGCCTCGGGGCCCAAGACCGGCACTGTCGGTAATGCAGTGGCTTGGATTGGACCGAGTGATGCAGGAGGACATCCTTAGTCTCCTTGAGACAGGCCAAACCATTAATTGAGCTGTTAATACACATATATTGATGGATATATCGTTATTGGTGCAAAATATTTCATGCTTTTGTCAGATTGTCTTCTAAGTGAGCACCACTGCCAAGATTATTGAAGAGGCTGTGGATGTTGAGGACAGTGAGGGGATGTCAGCATAATTTACCAATAGATCAGGATTATACAGACATAGTTGGACACATTAAATGTGGTTTTCATCCCAGCACTTCTTGTATCAGTTCAGTGTGTAGAGTTCACCTCTGGGTTTTCTGTTTGGACTATAATACTTCAGCTCATAATTCCTTTTCTCCCTGTCACTTTGTAAATGTCTCCATGTGCTGTAGGTGCTAGTGTCAGTGCAGTCCCTCATTCTGGTGGCTGAGCCCTACTTCAACGAGCCGGGGTATGAACGCTCCCGAGGGACTCCCAGTGGCACCCAGAGCTCACGGGAATATGATGGCAACATCCGGCAGGCCACTGTCAAATGGGCCATGCTGGAGCAGATGCGCAACCCCTCACCATGCTTCAAAGAGGTAGGAATCGCTGTTTTCAAGGTATCTTCTTGGCTTTAAGACCTTGCAGATGGCATTTTTGTGTGAACTACTTCGCTGCAGTGGCATGAAGGAACAGCCAGAATCAGCTGAGCAGCACAAACACAAGAACTAACAGAAGTTGTGGCTTTTACCTGCCTGACTCACCACTCTGCTGTGATGACAACATTAAGACCAAAAGCAAGTTTGCAAATTCTCTCCACAACTACATGAACTGATAAATCCGGAAAGAACAGAACCTCCAGAACCTGACCGGAAATCTTAAAAGTTCTTATTAGGGCTGTCAATCGATTAAAATACTTAATCGTAATTAATCGCATGATTGTCCGTGATTAATTGTGTTTCTTATCTGAGAGATAAGTCCAGTATTTCATCCTCTAATCGACAGTGGACAGATATGCTGCTTTATGTATGTACATATTTATAATTCTAAATCAATAACAACACTAATCAATGGCAGATATTGTCCAGAAACCCTCCCAGGTTCTGACTTTAGCATCAACAATCTGCTCCAATCAGAACATGACAAACTGCAGCCCAACAGGCAACAACAGCTGTCAGTGTGTCAGAGTGCTGACTTGTTTAGGACTTGATCCAGACTGACTGGGACTATCAGACTATCAGAAAGTGGGCATGTCTGTAAAGGGGAGACTGGTGGGGACCCAGAGAACCCATTTACATCCACACATCTGGAGGTCAGAGGTCAAGGGAGCCCAGTTTTTCCTTGTCAATGTTTAGTATAAGTCTGGAGCGTTATTAAGCCTTCACTACACGCTAGCATGATACCAGCGGCTTCCTTCAGATGGCTAGTTTCAGATGATACCAGTATCTTCACTCTAGCTTTAAAACTGAGCCGAAACAACCTAAAAATTGTTAAAGAAATTAGTGGCGTTGACTTTGACAGCCCTAGTTTTTATGTTTTCCTAACAAAACACGGCCAGAACAGTCAGCAGCACTAGCTGCATCGTCACTCTGCTGGATGTGGTAGTTAGAGTTTATACTTCCTTCATAGTCACACAGGCAAATAACAAGAAGTGACAGAAGGGAGATGAAGGAGGTAAGTAGTAGATAAATAGATGATTAAAATGCATGCATGTCACTGTGACCTCATGAGACACGTCTCTGGCCGTAACATATTCATGTTAAGGCAGTCTCACACAAACGATGACGTGATGACATTATGGTCGGACATGGATGCAAACTTTAACTCGACTGGTTGTCGGAGGCTTACGACCACCAGGTAGTGCCGGTGGACCAGTTTCCCCCATAGGTGTTGATCTGTTCTGTAAAGTACACAGTTACAGGGGTGGTTTTAACAGCTCCGTCCCTTTTGTCCCGTGAAGGTTGTCTGTCCTTGCAGCTGACTGAGATATCCAGAGGACCCCGTTTCAATAAGTCCAGTTTTTGAACATAACGTGGTCAACATCTCGTAGAAACTGGCACATTATGACGAACCCACCTACTTTTAGACAGATGGGTTTTGTACACAGGAATAAGAAAATCAAGTTTTTAATAACCTGTAGTTACTACACTGAGGGTTTGAGAAGCCTCATCACGCCAGTCCTGAAGGTTTGAGTACTGGAGTCTGAGGTTAACCTCAAATTAAATGTGTTCTCCTTAAATCTCCAAATATGAAAACCTGTATTCGTCAGAGATGTTTATGAGCTTTGAAATTCAGTGTGGCTGACACTCATTGTCGTGTAGTTTCTGGATCAACCCAGTCATTACCCATAATCCCGTTGGGCTGAGTTTCAGCCTTAAGTATGAACCCGTCTTCTCTACAAGCATGACTCTGCTGGAGGCAGCATGTCCGCAGGCTGTCCGTCCATACCGAACTCCCAGTTTCATGATCTCATCTTTAGGACATTAACATCCACTTGGATTCAAGGATGAACTGATTAGATTTGGGTGGTCAAAGTCAAGGCCACTGTGACCTGTGTGACAAAACATGTTTTTGGCTTTAACTCAAGAATTCATATACTACTTATTACAATTTCACACAAATGTGTAATAAGATAACATGATGAAGTGGTGACATGTGGACAGACATGGAGGTAAACTACAGCGTGGCTGCTGGCGGAGGCAGACAACCTGGAGGCTGTCATTGTAATTAGACTTCTTTGTTTTGACAAGGTTTTTCTTTTCACTTCTTAATAAAATTTCCAGTATGATACAGAATGATTTCCCCCAATATGTTAGCTGCATACCTCTGCCCTTCATGCTTTTCCTCCTATTTCAGTCCAGAAACCAGAAGAGGAATGAAAACCAACCTCTCACCCCAAGGGTGAGACGCCGTCTGACTATAAATTCCCTTCGTATTAATTCCCTGGTAGATGGCATGGCCTGGAGGTTGGCCTCTCTCTCCTCCCCCTCTTCCCCTCCTATTGTTTTCTATACTGTATAATGTGACCCTTTAAATGGTCTGTGATGAGACTAACAATCTGTCAACCTGCTCATGCTGAGCATGCTCATTCAGTGGTACAGTATGTTAGATATAAACGCTGGATCGGTCTGTGTTTTATCGTCTCGCTAGGAGACGTCTCCCGTTGCATCCACGTTGTCCAGATCAGATAGATATTCAGCCGTGACATTGAAAATCTTTCAGATAGCACTAAGCTATGCTTTCTGTACTCCAACTACATACTCTTTTATTTAGTTAATGAGAGGACATTATACATATCTGCAGTCATACATTTATGTTCACTTCTCTGTTATGTGACAATAAATATTGTCAGTTTTTGAATCGAACTGAATTCATTTGATTTGACAGTCAGGTATTGATTCCATGCAGATGTTAATACGACTACTAGGCTACTTAAATATAGATCACACTGAATAGTTGGACATTATGATCTTCTGGACCTTTGTTTCGAGACATTTTCTCTAACTGGACCTCTTCAAATTTCATTTGAATACCCCTGATCTAGATGTACAGAACTAGGTGGGCCAATCTATCACACATAGATCTATAAAAGTCTCTCATGGCTCTCTTCTCAACCCAACAGGAAGTCGGCCATATGCAATTTTGTGTGATTTTTTTTTTTTTTTTGTACATTTTTGGCCATTTCTGGGCTCTGTACTTCAATGAACTCCTCCTCGAGATTTAACCCAATCAACTTCAGATGTGGTCAGTACGATCTGAACACCTTTATGATGAAAAGTCATTAAAAGCTTGAGCGTGTTGGTTGTGTGGTGTTGTGTTGTGGCAGAGAATTTATGATTCGCTCTTAAACAACAAGCTGCTGTAACTCTGCTGTAATTGGTCCAATCTGCCCCAAACTTGACACAGTTCAGGATGGAAAACATCTACAGTTTTGACTCGTCATCATAGCGCCACCTACTGGCACCGAGGAGTCGGCGTTATGTGGCAAACATCATCGGATTTGCATTGCGTGGTCTATACTTGACATACAGCAACACAGTGTGTGTTTAGAGCGTGTTGTGTAGCGCCACATAGTGGGCAGAGGTAGTTACCGTTAGCGCCACGCATTCCACGCAGGAAGTAACTCAAACAGCGGCTGATGGCCACAGAAGTGCGTGGCCACGTCTACGGGCATCCCGCCGCCATCCCACCGCCATCCCGCCGCCATCCCGCCGCCATCCCGCCGCCATCCCACCGCCATCCCGCCGCCACTCCCGCCGCCATCCCGCCGCCATCCCGCCGCCATCCCGCCGCCATCCCGCCGCCATCCCTGGTGTTTGGGAAGGTGCGAGGGCCCATTCGTCCCTGCTTGTCGCTTTAATTTTAATCATGTGATTGTGATTTCACTATTGCACTTTTCATTTCAATATAGAAAAAAAACATTCAGCCTTAATCTGGGCTACATTACATTATGTAGATTACAGTTTGTACCAATTAAAATGAAAAGGTGTTTTTTTCACAGGAAATTACAGGAAAATGCAACTGATTTTTATCTTTCATTCCATTTGCTATAAATCCCCTGTGATCGTCAATATTGCCTCTGCATTTTAAAGCATATACTGCTGTCCTAGATTTTAGAAACATACACTGTAAGAGAAGAAAAAAAAAAAAATTTTTTTTTTTTTTTCCCCATGGGAAATTTTTTTTTTTTTCTCTTTTTTTTTTTTATTTTTTATTCCCACACCCAAAAAACAAATAATTCTTTTATTAGGGGGGTTTTAGAGGGAGGGGGCTCCCCCCCACAACCCCCCTCAGCTTGGGGTTTTGTCCCCCCCCCCGGGCCCCCCCCCCACCCCCCAGAAGAAACCCCCCCCCCCCCCCCCCCCCTTCCCCCCTCTTTTTTTTTCCCTTTCCGGACTTGAACCCGTGACCCCCCGTTCCCAAACCAACCCCCTACAGACTGAGCTACTGCCGCCCCAATCCACACAGCAATGGAGAATATAAGCAGACGTGATGTTAAGTAGAACCACAGGTTTGCAGTTGCATTGTAGTTGTTAAGATTGTGCTCCGAATATGAGTAAAATGCTTTGAGTTGGACTATTTGTATGAGGTATATTATCCTCCTCATGTGTCCACAGCCAGTGCTGCTTGTATTACTGTAGGATTTGAAGGTGGATATTTTCAGTCTCTATCTGGCCTTTGTGCTACTGGGACTAAAGGAAAAAACAACATCATCACCCAGCCAGTCTGTGAAATGGACCGTTGGACCGAGAGATATTCAGAGGACTTAGTCATGGCAATGCTCCCACCTCTGCTCTCAAACACTGAAGTAAGCTGGTGGGACACTGCCTTCCTCACCCCTGGCCTTCTAGCACCTTTAAGAGAGGAAGACATCAGCGTCTGAGAGGAAGACATCAGCGTCTGAGAGAGGAAGACATCAGCGTCTGAGAGAGGAAGACATCAGCGTCTGAGAGAGGAGAAGACATCAGCGTCTGAGAGAGGAAGACATCAGCGTCTGAGAGAGGAAGACATCAGCGTCTGAGAGAGGAAGACACCAGCGTCTGAGAGAGGAAGACATCAGTGTCTGAGAGAGGAAGACATCAGCGTCTGAGAGAGGAAGACATCAGCGTCTGAGAGAGGAAGAGAGAGGAAGACATCAGCGTCTGAGAGGGAAGACATCAGCTTCTGAGAGAGGAAGACATCAGCGTCTGAGAGAGGAAGACATCAGCGTCTGAGAGAGGAAGACATCAGCGTCTGAGAGAGGAAGACATCAGCGTCTGAGAGAGGAAGACATCAGCGTCTGAGAGAGGAAGACATCAGCGTCTGAGAGAGGAAGACATCAGCGTCTCAGAGAGGAAGACATCAGCGTCTGAGAGGAAGACATCAGCGTCTGAGAGAGGAAGACATCAGCGTCTGAGAGAGGAAGACATCAGCGTCTGAGAGGAAGACATCAGCGTCTGAGAGAGGAAGACATCAGCGTCTGAGAGAGGAAGACATCAGCGTCTGAGAGAGGAAGAGAGAGGAAGACATCAGCGTCTGAGAGAGGAAGACATCAGTGTCTGAGAGAGGAAGACATCAGCGTCTGAGAGAGGAAGACATCAGTGTCTGAGAGAGGAAGACATCAGCGTCTGAGAGAGGAAGACATCAGCGTCTGAGAGAGGAAGACATCAGTGTCTGAGAGAGGAAGACATCAGCGTCTGAGAGAGGAAGACATCAGCGTCTGAGAGGAAGACATCAGCTTCTGAGAGAGGAAGACATCAGCGTCTGAGAGAGGAAGACATCAGCGTCTGAGAGAGGAAGACATCAGCGTCTGAGAGAGGAAGACATCAGCGTCTGAGAGAGGAAGACATCAGCGTCTGAGAGAGGAAGACATCAGCGTCTCAGAGAGGAAGACATCAGCGTCTGAGAGGAAGACATCAGCGTCTGAGAGAGGAAGACATCAGCGTCTGAGAGAGGAAGACATCAGCGTCTGAGAGAGGAAGACATCAGCGTCTGAGAGAGGAAGACATCAGTGTCTGAGAGAGGAAGACATCAGCGTCTGAGAGAGGAAGACATCAGTGTCTGAGAGAGGAAGACATCAGCGTCTGAGAGAGGAAGACATCAGCGTCTGAGAGGAGGACATCAGCGTCTGAGAGAGGAAGAGAGAGGAAGACATCAGCGTCTGAGAGAGGAAGACATCAGCGTCTGAGAGAGGAAGACATCAGCGTCTGAGAGAGGAAGACATCAGCGTCTGAGAGAGGAAGACATCAGCGTCTGAGAGGAAGACATCAGTGTCTGAGAGAGGAAGACATCAGCGTCTGAGAGAGGAAGACATCAGTGTCTGAGAGAGGAAGACATCAGCGTCTGAGAGAGGAAGACATCAGCGTCTGAGAGAGGAAGACATCAGCGTCTGAGAGAGGAAGACATCAGTGTCTAAGAGAGGAAGACATCAGCGTCTCAGAGAGGAAGACACCAGCGTCTCAGAGAGGAAGACATCAGCGTCTCAGAGAGGAAGACATCAGCGTCTGAGAGAGGAAGACATCAGCGTCTGAGAGAGGAAGACATCAGCGTCTGAGAGAGGAAGACATCAGCGTCTGAGAGAGGAAGACATCAGCGTCTGAGAGAGGAAGACATCAGCGTCTGAGAGAGGAAGAGAGAGGAAGACATCAGCGTCTGAGAGGAAGACATCAGCGTCTGAGAGAGGAAGACATCAGCGTCTCAGAGAGGAAGACATCAGCGTCTCAGAGAGGAAGACATCAGCGTCTCAGAGAGGAAGACATCAGCGTCTGAGAGGAAGACAAGACATCAGCGTCTGAGAGAGGAAGACATCAGCGTCTGAGAGAGGAAGACATCAGCGTCTCAGAGAGGAAGACATCAGCGTCTGAGAGAGGAAGACATCAGCGTCTGAGAGAGGAAGACATCAGCGTCTCAGAGAGGAAGACATCAGCGTCTGAGAGGAAGACATCAGCGTCTCAGAGAGGAAGACATCAGCGTCTCAGAGAGGAAGACTGACTGACAGACTGACTCTGTGTTCCTGTGAGCTGGTTTCTGTGAGGTCTCCATATCTTCACATCAGACTCTGAAGGTTCAGTGGAGTTGGACCGGGGCCTGTGCATCGCTATTTGCAGCTTTAATTTCATTTTGTTTTCACCCAAAACCAATTTCTTCAAATTTAGCACAAACATCCACTTGGACTCAAGGATGAACTGATTAGATTTTGGAGGTCAAAGGAATTAGTGTTTTTTGGATTCTGCTCTTATGAGCATTGGATCAGTGGGATTTTATTTTTGGTGTGTTGATGAAAATCCACTTTTATCACATGCTATTTATAGAGAGAGCTAGAGAGGGGAGCACAGGTTTGAATTATGCAGCAGCAGATTGTCATGTGGAATTAAGGACAATGGGCCACATGGTAAAATATGGATCAGTGTGTGTTTGTGTGTGAGAAAGAGCGAACACTTGTAAATGTGCATGTTTGAGCTAAGTAAGGTCGTCCCTGTGTGTGTGGTGCTAGCAAGCTGGCAGCGTCGTCATGTTGCTCACATCTGCACTGAAATGTAAAAGGGCCTTTGGAGCCAATGACAGTTTGACATTAATAAGCTCCACATCATCTCAGGCAGATAGTACCAACACTGCCCCCTCCCATAGTTTAGTGCCATATGGTGAGGGTCAGTGTCACAGACTAGACCCTCTGATTCATAGCTGGGGGGGGGGGGGGGGGGGGTCATGCTGTGCGAGCACCATTGGAGGTTGAAGCCACTTCCATATATTCTTCCGCTGACATCTGGAGGCCGTACTCACATGGATTAAGAGCTGCACTCGGTGAACCGCCCACAGCTGCACGGAACAAGGAAACGAGTGCAGAAACACCTCGAGTCTCTCTAAATCTTTCCCGCTCACTGCGTACAGTATAGTCACACGGTCACACGCAGCACAAAGTGGTTGGAATAGTTCAGATGAATATTCCCTATCGCTGCATTATTGATTGATTTTAGAGAGACATCACTGTCTTGATATAACCAGCCACCAGACTCAGGTGTTGCCTCTTCGTTAAAAGTGATAAATACGAGTTTAGGAGCATTTCTGTTGCCTCAGCAGCTCTTAACACGGCAGCTCGCAGTGATGATGCTAACAGCACTAAACGGAGCAAACAACGGCGAAAGTGCTAAATATGATAAACATGTATTGATAAATAATGAAAATTGTATGACTTTCTGATGCAACCGGGGGGTGGTGGTGGTGGTGGGGGGGGGGGGGGGACAAGCTTGCCGCCGGGCGCTGCTGGAGAGGCAGCGTGTAACGCATGAAGCCATCTGCCTCAGAACGCCGACTGTAGGGGGAGAGGACGCACAAACTATGGCGTAGCCTCCACCTACACTCAGCACAGAGGAGACGCCGCCAAGGCACGCGAGCACCAGGATGTGGCCGGTCACGGCGGTCAGAGAGCGCCGTAGGCGAAGTAATCCAGAATGGCTGAGAGCCTTCATCATTATATTCCTCTATAGTCTGAATTGTCATCTGCTGCCTGAATTTAGTGTTATCCTGAACATTAATAAAAACATTGTTGTACTACCAACACTATTTAACGGGTAAAAATTACACCGCGTAGGTCTGAAACTAGCCATGACAGTAGGCTGCACTGTGCACCCAAAACCTGTCTCATGTATGATGCAGTAAGTATAAATGAATCTATCTGTTCAACCTGCAACACGCTCTCAGCTCAGATCACTGCCCAACAATGTCCTGCTTCTAGTCACTGGGTGCTACTGCCAGCTGCTGCAATGAAGACAAAGTGTCCTTCAGCAAGGCACTTAACCCCAAATGGCTCCAGAAGTCTGAGCCATCGGTGAGTGAATGAGTATTTAGATTAGATGGTGGGACTGATGGTGAGACTGATGGTGAGGGCTGATGGTGAGAGCTGATGGTGAGGGCTGATGGTGAGGGCTGATGGTGAGGGAGAGGGGGGACGAGGGGGGGGGGGGGGGGCTGATGGTGAGGGCTGATGGTGAGACTGATGGTGAGGGCTGATGGTGAGGCTGATGGTGAGGGCTGAAGGTGAGGGCTGATGGTGAGGGCTGATGGTGAGGGCTGATGGTGAGGGCTGACGGTGAGGGCTGACGGTGAGGGCTGACGGTGAGGGCTGACGGTGAGGGCTGATGGTGAGGGCTGATGGTGAGGGCTGATGGTGAGGGCTGATGGTGAGGGCTGATGGTGAGGGCTGATGGTGAGGGCTGACGGTGGGGCTGATGGTGAGGGCTGATGGTGAGGGCTGACGGTGAGGGCTGATGGTGAGGGCTGATGGTGAGACTGATGGTGAGGGCTGACGGTGAGGCTGATGGTGAGGGCTGACGGTGAGAGCTGATGGTGAGGGCTGATGGTGAGGCTGATGGTGAGACTGATGGTGAGGGCTGATGGTGAGACTGATGGTGAGACTGATGGTGAGAGCTGATGGTGAGACTGATGGTGAGGGCTGATGGTGAGACTGATGGTGAGACTGATGGTGAGGCTGACGGTGAGACTGATGGTGAGGCTGATGGTGAGGCTGACGGTGAGACTGATGGTTGAGACTGATCCTCTGCTGTACTTTTCTGTGCTAATTATCAAATGTTAGCATGCTAACTCACCAAAATAAGTCACCGACAGTGGTAAACATCTTACCTGCTAAACATCAGCATGCTGCCGTCATGGTGGTGAACATGTTGACCTGCTGGTATTTGAAATGATATTTTAAGGAGGTCACAAAGTGAGGAAACGTAATATTGCACCGAGTAGGTGACGGCGTTTGAACTCGTGCTATAAGCGTGTTTTACTTCGCCGACGCTGCAGCTTGAGATGGTGGGAGTTTGGCTGAGCGGTCGGCGCTGTGGGCGGCGTTGGTAGGGCAGGTATAAGGTCTACTGATGGAATACAGAAAACTGAGAATGAGGGACTTTTTAATGGCCGTATGGTTTAGTCGTGTCCTTGACCCTTCATGTGTCAAGTGTTTCCACATACCCATTCCTCGGCTGCCTTCCTCCCTCACTTTGCCCTGTGGAATAATGAGTGGACAGCATTATCTCAAAGGTCGCTGGGTTTTCCTGCCAGCCAGGGCTCTCCATCAGACAGACCTCTCTGAACGCTCACATGAGCTCAATGAACTTGTGTGTACATGTCTCCATGTACTTGAGTGCATAAATACATGTATTACCTGAAAGGTCATTTGTCACACCGCCCTCTTCCAACCTCGCTTCATGATCAGATAGTTTGCGTATGGAGCTTCCTTCCATGTTGTGATTGGTGGCCATGTCCAAAGACCAGAAGTCGGCCCGTCCATGGAGCTCCAGGTGAAACCACGTCTGACCGAGTCCATGCAGAAGGTCAGGTGTTGCTTCTGTCTTCATGTACCTTATCATGGGTTGTATGATGGCTCTGTGTCTGGACTGAGCAGCATTAATCTGACCATGTTTACCATCGGTGACCTTGAAACGTTCCCTCTCTGTGGGGGCTGTTGCCCACCAGAGCAGAGGGAGGAGGGTTGGGTGGGAGGAACAATGGATAGAGGAATAGATGTGAAGTAGAGACAAAGATGGAATGAAGATGAAGAGAGCTGAGGGAGGTATAGAAGAAGAGAGAGAGTGAAGCGCTTCCCAAACCCTTTCTGCTGCCTCTCGTGTCCTGTTAAACAGCCAATCAGCAGTCACCATAATAACAGCAGCTACACACACTCTACAGCACCCGCCGCATACTGATGGCCCGGCCCTGGCGACTGTTGCTAGGAAGACGACTGGAGAGGGAGGAGGGCGGGAGACTTGGATGGGGGGTGTAGATGATTGACATCCGCCGAGCACAGTGTCAGAGATATGATGGCAGAGAAGGACTTACCCACCATCAGATGATAAACAGCTCCTCCGCTGATCACATCCAACGTTGTCATTTTATAAGAAGGACCGACTGCTAAGGATGGCCCGTCTGTCTGGAGAGGACAGACTGATCAGAGGCCACCTTTTCTTTCAGACGACGGCCCAATAATCAGCAAGGGTCCCACACAGCTTGTGAAAAATGAAGGTGTTCTTATGTTTATGGTAAACAGGTAGAAATCTGCATCATCATCTGTGAAGACGTGAGGATTTTGAACCTTGAATAACTGATGTCGTGGAAGTTTGGTCGATTGGTGACGTGCATCGTGTGGAGGAACAGGACTTTGATTTGACAGCGTTCACATAAAACACATCATACGTCCTGGCAGAGTAGTAGAGTAGTAGACGGCCTCTGGCTGGAGGCCTGCCAGGCGTCGGCACCGGGACGTTTCCGGCTGCTGTTGAGATTTCAGCGTGGAGCGAAGTGGTGGGCCGACCACCAGACGTCCCTGGAGCCGCTAGCGTGGCTAATGATGATGTGAAGAACTACCGTAACAACAGAGTTTACGGTGCTTTTAGATCGAACATGAAGGGAACGTTCAGTTAGCGTCATTCTGTTCTATTATTATATCGTACAGACTGAACCGACGTATGTGTGTTAATGTGGCAGAGTCACGAAGCCTTGGGACGAGCACTAATTACCTGTTGAAACACTAAAATGGTGCAGACACCTGTTCTCCTGATTTTGCACCACCTAAATCTGCCTTAATGTAACAACGCTCAGTACGATTCACATGTTCTGTCCGATACCGTTGGCTGTACATCCTACACATAATGGCTGGTAATATGAAATAGGCTGTAAGTAAATAAGCTGTAGATGACAGGCTGTAAATGTCAGAGCCTCGCTGCCAGACTATAGAGAAGTTGACCATATTAAATCTATCTAGGTCTTTTTATTGATACGGACCAGAGGGACGATTTTGTGCTGACGACTGTTGTTCTGTGTGTTTGCAGGTGATCCACAAACATTTCTACCTGAAGCGAACAGAGATCATGTCTCAGTGTGAGGAGTGGATCGCTGACATTCAGCAGTACAGCAGCGATAAGAGGGTCGGCCGCACCATGTCGCATCACGCCGCTGCTCTAAAGGTAACGTCATCAGAGCTGCTCAGTGTGTCGAAGGTGTGTGGCGAGTATCTCACACATGAAATCAGCCTTTACTCGCTAAATGAAGCCAGGTTTCCTGTTTCCATGCTGTTGGAGAGATGAGATTGAAACAGGAAGCAGGCTTTAATCACAGTTTAAGCCCTTGTGTCCTGCGTATTAACAGTGAACAGGCTGTAGGGGGCAGCGGGCGCTCCACGGGCCGCCTTGCGTCACGTTCCCGCCTGACACACTTGAACACAAAGACCACCACGCACCAACCGTCTCCTGTGTCTGGCAGCTCTCAAAAGTCTCCATAAAGTAAAATTGGTTGTAAAGTCCTCTCCTTTGGGTTTCTTTAAAATGCTCACTTAAGTATTTAAGATTGTCTCCTATTCTTGAGTGTCCCACGGCCAGGAGAGCCCAGTGGATGCACCTCACCGTGAGCAGTAGATCTGACCAGAGGCTGCCGTACGCAGCCGAGCGCTGCCATGGAGGTGGTGCATTAATGTGCACAGTGTCATCCCACTAGTGGGACTGAGCTACGTCTCGCCTCGCGCTCTCAGACGGATGAGGAAGTGTCTGATTGCTCATCTCTTTCCAGGCAGTAACAGACGAGGCGTTTCATAGCCACAGGTCAGCTGTGTGCGTCATTCACCCAGTTTTTGCCCGTCCGCTAACACCATGGTGAAGCTCCCGTCAAAGCAGGAGGAGGATGTAGCGGGGTACTTGTTGCCAGCTGGGGTGATAGATGGGACCCACATCAAGGCTCAAGCTCCCATAAAGCATAAAGATATTATATAGGAACGTGTGGGTTTAGGGCTGAGAGCCTCAGGCAGGGTAGAAAAGTCCGAATTCATCGAGAGACAAACTAACACTTTGTTGGTTTTGGTCTTTTCATGGGATCTGATGACAATAATACATAACAGGTGTTATACTCCTTTAATGTTCGGTGTAATATTCAGTGTGTGTGTGTTGGTTGTCCCTGCAGCGACACACAGCTCAGCTCAGAGAGGAGCTTCTGAAGCTGCCCTGCCCCGATGACCTGGAGCCCGACGGCGACGAGTTCTCCGAGAGGAGCGTCGCCCTCATCCTCAAAGAGCTCCCCGGTCAGGACGCAGAGAAGCCCGGCGGCAGCCAGGACGGCCACTGCAGTGAGGGCCAGCTATGAGCCTCCTCCCGCCCAGCACCTCCTCCCGCTCCTCCCGATGATGACAACTCTCAGACTCCATGGCTTCACAGCACAAGCCACCACTTTGTCAATATTTGTATGTAAAGATGGATTAGCAGCATAGCAGGAGACGAGGGGAACCAGAACACGACGAC
Organism: Pterois miles; assembly: GCA_947000775.1. Taxonomy (NCBI): domain Eukaryota; kingdom Metazoa; phylum Chordata; class Actinopteri; order Perciformes; family Scorpaenidae; genus Pterois; species Pterois miles. The sequence continues at coordinate 1,199,769 of CAMQGK010000242.1, read as the reverse complement.
ATGAACTGTTGAGTATGCTACGCCCGAAACGCCGAAAACAGTCGACAAAACTTTTATTTACTTGTAAAAGAGTGTAAACATTTTGTGCTTTTTTCCAATTGTGAAATAACCACTGATTGGTATGTTATTAAACTTGTTTATGTATACATAATGAAAATACAGATTATATAAGGGAAACTACCTTCAGAGAAGAATGTTTACTGAATGTTAATTTCCTTTTTCTTCTTTTTGATCGTTGGAGTGAGAACAGTTGAAACTGAGGATATTGATCGTCCTTTAAAGATATTATTTAAAAAAAGAGAGTAACCAGAATCAGCGCTGAGACGCCCCACTGGCCTCCCCACCGGTCGCCCCCCCGGCCCCCCGCCGGTCCCCCCGCCGGTCGCCCCGCCGGCCACCCTGCCGGACTCCCCGCTGGTCCCCCCGTCGGTCCCCCCGTCGGTCCCCCCGCCGGTCCCCCCCGCGCCACCCTGCCGGTCGCCCCGCTGGTCCCCCCGTCGGCCGCCCTGCCGGTCGCCCCGCCGGTCGCCCCGCCGGTCGCCCCGCCGGTCGCCCCTCTTCTCTAGGATCAGATCCACTTGAATCCAGGCGGACGGACATCCTGAAGCACCATGTCCTCCCCTCTACAGGCTCCGATTTAAAGCACCACGCTCTGGATAAACTTTTGTTGCCTCTCAGAACGTCTCCATGACCGTTTCCATCGACATGACTGTAGATCGTAGGACGGTGTCAGAGCCACGTGGGAAATGTGTTTGAAGGCTTGTGCATGTGTATGTGTGTTTTGTGTGCGTGTGCAACAATCCCAGTGATACAAAGCTGTGATGTGCCTTTGATCTACACCATACCACCAAATACACCAAGTACCTTTACTGATTTCTTTCTATTTCTACAAAATTAATAATTCTGCTCAGTCTGACATAAAAAATGCTTTGATTTTTTTTTTTTTTTTTTTTGAATTATGTCGATCTTCAGTGAACAAATGCACTTTCTATTTTACTCACTCCTTAGAACAGTTGCATACTCCTTTTGCTAGGACATTAAATGGAGCTTGAAAGTATGGACTGAGTGTGCAAATGCTTTTTTCCTGCGTCTGATGGGACATTAGGACCGTCACCTTAACGAGAGAGACAGGAAGTGGTGGAGAGACGGTGACGCTGTGCATCTGAGCAAAGACGGCAGTTAGAGAGCAAGCTGCTGCGATGACGAGGACTCGTCAGAGTCGGACGGGGACTCGTCAGAGTCGGACGGGGACTCGTCAGAGTCAGATGAGGAAACTGAATTCTTCGCTGGTCGAGAGACTGAAAGAAAAAACACTCAGGATTAATTCATCTGGCTTGTTTCTCTTCTCCGTGAAGTAGGTGAAGTTGTGTCAGAAACACACACTCATTCAAAATCTGAAGAATTTTTCTATAGAAACAAATAGTTATGACTAAATAACTATCGCAAAATAAAGGCAAAAAAAAATCTTAAAATAAAAACAGCTAGAAAATGTAGAGCACACATCGCTCAGGTTTGCAGGGCTTGTTAGTGCACATCAGTGGTTTTTCACTTTAACCTCTAGTATTGCTAAAATGTCATATATACAGTACACACTACAGTATATGTAATGTTTTACTGATGCGCATGAATGTCACATTGTTTACAGCAGAAGGGTGAAGTTAGTTATTTAAAGGAAGTTTAACTCTCGTGTTGATTTTGGCAGCAAACAGAAGCACCGGAGTCCCTTCAGAAAGCCTCGTTTTACTGCAGCAGGGTCTGAAAGTCGCCCTGCTGCATCCTGGTTCAGGTTCTCCTGGCCTCCCTTCTCTCCAGCAGGCCCCGGGCCTCCAGCAGGCCCCGGGCCTCCAGCAGGCCCCGGGCCTCCAGCAGGCCCCGGCCTCCAGCAGCGTGGCGTGCTGGTCTATCTATCAGCTCTATCGGTGCTGTGTCTGGTGTTGGAATTACGTACGTTTGGTCTGACTGGATCCGGTGAAGTGATGAGTCCCCGTAGGTGAGACCATCGACTTCGCCGTATAAAATGACCTGTGGTGAAACATGAGAGTTTACAGCGACGCACTGGAGACGTACAGCGTTTAGAGGATGGGTGGATTTACGATAAGGAGGTTCATTCAATACGGATACCCACCGTCCAAATCACAGCATAGACGTTTCTATGGTGCTCCTCAAGGAAGGATTTGGTGTCTTACTGTTGTGTTTTGAAGGAATTAAAAACTAATAATAATGTTTTTTATCAAGTCCTGAGCTGATATTCTAGGCCAGTTCATTCAAA